>OX454416.1:88769595-89068502 GCA_949715475.1 Microchrysa polita
AAAAAAAGTTCAGTGTACATACCAGATAATAAAGAATGTCCACGGTATTTGAGACGAGTTTTCTGAGATGTAAATTATGGCGCAAATAAATGAAATGATTGCATTTGTGTTAAAAACCACTTTAGAAAATCAAAACTTTTCTACGATTTTTTTAACGAATGTCCAAATTTTTAGTTCTATTGACATTTTTGGTATCCTTTGCAAACAATTGACTGATAGCTAGGGCCTCGAAACAACAAACAAATACAAATTTAAAGTATTTAAATGGATATATAGTTGAAATATTAAAGTTGTCTGTTACCTGTTTAGCCCCACTGTCCAGGAGGCAGACTACCGTTTTGGGGCATCGTCAATCATGAAATTTGCGATAATGTGTAACAGAATGGCCCGGAAATAGTTGCATTTGAAGCGTCGCTGGCTCTAGGTCTATAAGTGGGCAAATAGTACGATACCATTTGATTTGACATTTGTTGCTTTGATAAAGACATATAAATTCAAGGTTTTGTGAAATTGGTGTAAAAAATATTTGTTTTTTAGAAGAACGAAAATGGGGGGTTGGGTTTGTATGGCACCTCCTGACCGCATGGTCTGATTCAATCCATTCTCACATATATGTTGTGTCATCAATAGAATTACATTTGTATGAAATTTGGTTGAAATTAGTGCACAAATAAGAAAGTTTTTCTTATAAAAACCTAATTTGGCGGGTTGGATTTGTATAGCAGCCTCATAGTATTTTTCAGATCTGCATCGGTTTTTATGACATTTTTAAAGGGTGCAATGCGGAGATAAATCTTTGATAGTTTGTTTCATTTAAGTTATAGCAGATTATTAAATAAAATTAAGTATTAAAATTAATTAAATTAGTTTTTTATTTATTAAAGTGAAATATTTTTGAAATGTTGACTGGGAAATGTCGGCAAAAGTGTCAACAAAATTGAAAAAAAGTAATTATAAATAAATAACTAATTTTTTTATTATTTGGATTTTTATAATTTATTTTGTTATCCTTGCTTGTGTAGTTTTAGGCTTCATGCACACGACGCGAAAACGGCTCGCAAGCTCGACACATCGAAATGCATTGGCTCTTATGGGAAGCTCATGACGAGCGACAGCAAGCGAGAGCCATGCACAGTCAAAACACGGCTCGCGAGCCGTGAATTTGCGGATTGTGGTGCACGATATGTGAAAACACGTCTCGCTAGTTGTGATTTGACAGTGGCACGGCTCTCGCTGTCGTGAGCTTCCCATAAGAGCCAATGCATTTCGATGTGTCGAGCTTGCGAGCCGTTTTCGCGTCGTGTGCATGAAGCCTTAGAGATATTGAGGTTTAGGCTAGGGATGTCAAAAACCGGACGATTAGTCCGAAAACCCGTACTTTCAAAACGGTTAACCGTTTTTTTTTCGGTTTTTTCATCCTCCCGGTTTTAACCCGGACGGTTGTTTGCCCATCCGGTTAAAACCGAAAAAAAAACTTTCCAAATTCATTATCATCATTCAGTCTGTAATTCTATTGCTTGTCTTCTATGAAAAATTTCGTATTTCCGAACACTCTCCTTAGTGCTATTATACCAAGAACCATCGCTTCGTCAAACTACCGCTCCTTGCATTTTTCCTTTCCAAGGCAGATATTGTTTACGTTGCGTGTCACACGTGTATCTTTTGTGCGTCGTGAATGTGTATCAGATCAGTGCATTTAGAGTTCATTGTTATAGGAAGACGCATCGGCAGTTGCTACGACGTCCGCGTCCACATCGATATCCGCGTCCACTTCAACATCCGTAGTGTCCACAAAGACTTCAACATCTACATCGTCTATTAGTGGTCATATTAGCATTTCAAATAGGAAAAAATAGAGTAAGGTTAATTCTTGTGGTTTTGTAATCAGTGGGCTCCCAGGAATCTAAAACTCATTTTGCTAAAAAAAAATTTGATCGGAAAGGTCTCAAAAAGGTTAAAAAAGGATACTCTTTAATCCTTGACCGGAGGTCGGCATGTGGGGTATCAAATCAAAGGGGACGTCAAGTAAATTACATATCCGGTGTTTGTTCCATGTTTCATGGACCCTCAACGGAATGAATCGAGATTAAATGGAGAATTATTGTGTTTCCCGTGTATCTCTCCGAAGCCCTAATTACGAGAGTAATTCAAATTGTCATTACGTTTCTCACTTTTCCGAATCTATAATAGCTAAAGATTCTAGCATTAAATTAAAAAATGATCGGAAAGCTTTCAAAAAGGACACTAATTACAAACCTTGATCGAACGTGGGCATGATATGATACCCTATCAAAGAGGACGTCAAGTACATTCCATATCTGGCGTTTATTTCTTGTTTCAAGGACCCTCACAGGAGAAAATTGGGATCCAATGGAAAATTTTCATGTTTCTCGTATTATGTATCTTTCCAAAGCCGTAATTTTTCGTTTTAACCCGAATTTTTCCATTTCGTGTCCTTAAAACAGGAAACAAACACCGGATATGTAATGTACTCGACGCAGTGGCGGCTCGTGAAGTACAGAGCCGGGTGGGCAGATTTACCATCAGGAAAGAATACTATACATGAATATCCACACTGTTTTTTAATGCGTTAAAATTGTGCTCTTTGTTAGTCAGTCCATTTTTATGTTTTTAAGCTTGTTGTATCTACGTATGTATTAGGTGAATAGAGTTTTTTTTACAAATCAGTTATGCTCAATCGCACTATGAAAATGCATACAGATAGCTACAGTTCGGAATCCTACATTACATAAATTTTTTTTGGCAGAGAACGGTCGCAATGTGGAAAAATAATCCAGTATTTACCTTTCAAATGGACCAGCAATAGTCGCGACAATATTTCAATAACATTTTATTCAATAAGTAAATATTAAGCACTGCTCATTTTGATGATAATTCGAATTTGGATACCTCTTTCTTTTTTTTCATTTGAGGCTAGAAAAGGCAACCCAAACGGATCACCTAATGATTAATTGTAATGATATATTAAATTATGATGAGACATTATGTCCGAAAGTTTGTTTACTTAAAATTATTTTTTTTTTAAAGCAATGCCAACATTCTTTCGCACAATAACAGAACATACCTAGAAATCTTCCTGAATAAATAATTTATCAAAGACAATTCCTGTAAATTTATATGGACTTTCAAGCTGCTATGTATTTCTACAATTATGCAAATAAAATGCACTGCCCAGCAAGAGCTAGCGGGGAGGGTTTAGATTCCTCTTGCCATGGGAGGAAAAAGGTGTGAGGAATAGAAGTGGGATTTTTTTCTATATCATGCACATGCAATAACATAACAACAAAAAAAATCATTTTTTTAAGTACATACAAACTAAATTTAAAACTTCCAGATCATATAGAGGAGAAAATATAAATAGGTACATATCTATATTAAGCAAAATACATATTAGATCAAATAAATAAGATTTTAATATTAATCCCATCACCAAAATAAATATTTTATAATAGTAATTAATAACACTAAAATGTAGGGAATCAGAGAAAAGCGATTAGTGTTTTCTAAAAATATACGTAACAAATAAAAAATAAAAAAAACGGCCGTTGATAACGTTATCATGCACTACTGCTACAAGAACGAGTATAACGCCCCCAAACCACTTCAAAAAAGGAAGAAAATCTGACAAACATACACGCACAAATTAAATACTCTACAATGCACCATGCACAAATTAAATGCGAAACGGCCTAATTGTTGTATCCATGCACTACGCGCAAATATTAGAAACATAAAGATCAACAACTTCATACAAATTAAGAAATTAAGTTGTTCGGAGGCTTTGTTTCTATGTGTTGAATCTGTCTCGTCCATGTACAGCAAAATTGCGGAAAAGAGACTTTTCGCCGATATTCAATAGCACATATGCACTAAAACGAGACAACCATATACCATTCAGATAGCGTAGCTTAACGAATCTTCGATAAATGATTCTCATTGGCCATCATCATCTGACATTTGACAGTTCTCTGATAACATGATAAATATGGACAAGTAAAATGCCGTCGGGTGCTGATTTTCATAAAAATACAGTGAATATGGTCGTCGCGTGTGGAATCGGAATTGCCCGGGTAGTGTGGCATTTTAGTGAAAGAATTGTGTTGAAAAGTGTGGTGGTGTTGTGTCCCTTGGTCAGTGAAGAATGTGAGTGTTTAGTGGAAGTGCGCAGTTTTAAGGCAGGAACCACCCGTATTTCAATTGATTTGAAGTTCCGGGCATGTAATTTTATTGGCTTTGTAAAAGAATTCAGCCTCAAAATAGACATGCCTGCAATACTTCCTATTAATTTAATTGGGGACACTGCTATCGTTTATTTTGGTTTGTCGTCGGGCGATCGGATTTGTACCAAGCCTAGGCAAAAAGTCTTATCTCTGATGCAGTGTCGACGACTTTTTAAACTGTAAGAATCTCTTAAGTTGGCAAAATTATGGTGACGGTTCAGCAGCCGCACAATAAGCTCGATAACTAATTAAAATAATAATATTTGCAAACGTTGAACGGCAGAGACTGGCCAGCTTATCGTTACGTGTAATCGCTCCTTGGCTTGGTAAAAAACCGATCGCTTGACGACAAACCAAAATAAACCATTGCAGTGTCTCCAATGAAATTAACAAGAAGTATTGGAGGCATGTCCATTTTAAGGCTGAATTCTTTCACAAAGCCAATAAAATTACATGCCCGGAACTTCAAATCAATTGATATACGGGTATCACTGCCTTAAAACTGAGCACTTCCACTAAACACTCACATTCTTCACTGACCGAGGGACATAACAACAGACTTTTCGGCACAATTCTTTCACTAATATTCAACACTAGCCGAGCAATTCGGTTTTCACACGCGACGACAATGAAACACACGGTATTTTTATGAAAAACATGACCCGGCGGCATTTTACTTGTCCATGTTTTTCATGTAATTAGAGAACTGTCAAATAACATATGATGATGGCCAATGAGAACCATTTACCGAAGATTCGTTAAGCTACGCTTTTGAATTGTATATGGTTGTTTCGTTTTAGTGCATATGAGCTATTGACTATCAGCGAAAAGTCTCTTTTCCACAATTTTAAGTCGCAGAAACATGGAGAACCCGAGTCAGAAAATGGTTTTGGATTGAGCGTGTGTGTGCGGCCTTACAAAGTCAGAGCAATGCTGTACGGGCTGGCGCTGGCGTACAAAATAAATAATTTCTTCCGTTTTCGAAAGTCATGCTAGAAATAGAATGAAAGCAGCGACAAAATGCAATTTAAATGGGTGGCAACAAAAGATCTTTACAGCTTTTGCTGAGATAGAAAAAAATAAAATGTTTTTGGGTCAAAAAATAATAATTTTACTTTAAAGCTCTGTAGAAAGCAAAGCTATTATCCGATTCTAGTGCGGTTAGTTTTATTTGTTAGTTTAATTTGTTGGCAATGAAAGCCATCTTATTTCGCTACTCTACCTAGTATAGTTTCGGAGGTATTGGGGCTTAAGTTGCGCAATAAAATATTTTTTTTGCAAATCTTCAAACGCCTGTGGCGTATATAGGGTTTAGAATTGGGGGTATGTTCTGTACAACTTTTTTGATGGAAATCACGAGAGCAATCATTTTCCGGTGCATATATACGATAGTTCCCGGACACCCTGTATATGGCATTGATTTAGGTGTGTTTTTTTGGTTATCCCGTGCAGGTTTGGGTAACGAAACTCCATATAAAAAAAATGACAGGTGCGTCAGCTGTCATTTTTTTTATATGGAGTTTCGTTACCCAAACCTGCACGGGATAACCAAAAAAACACACCTTTTGTTTGATTGATCGAAGAAAACTTCGGAATTAAACAAACAGTTCAATTACTTACAAAAAATTGTTATAAATTCTATTGCGACACGTAAAAGCGCTTAGTTCACATTTCACCAAGAGACATATAGTAATAAATTAGTGCAGGAAATGGAAATTTCCTTGACCTGAAAAGTAGTTTTAAAACTTAAAGTAGGTACTAACATCGTCAGTTCACGTGAAATCCATGCAAATACTGTCAAAATTTTGATGATCGTGAAATCGAATTCGCTTGGTGGTACTCACTTCACATGGAAGTCTCCACACCGGATTTTGACATTTCGCCAGCGAAAATAATGCAGTTGCACTTTATTTCACAATGAAAAGATTTCATCGACATTCAATCAGAACGCGAGTGAACATTCATCTTACATTGAGTGAATAAAAAGCAAATCTCCACGTCACCGTTTTCACGGGAGAGATATATGCAAGTTTTTCGCTCGGTGAACTCAGTACATACCTTTACGCACTCATTTCCCGTGGAACACCAAATAGCCTCAACGACTGCCCACAATGCAAACTATACACGATTCCATAATTTTACAATACTAGTATATTCAATCGAAAATACTAATTACTCGCACTTACACGATTAATACTTTTTAAAATGAAGACTTAACCTAATTATTACTATGATAATCATTATTTTATGTCAAAGACAGAAATATATGCTAAAGGTATGTACTGTGTTTGCCGAGCGAAAAACTTGCATTTATGTCTCCCGTGAAAAATTTGCCGTGGAGACTTGCGATATGTCAAAAACCGGTGTGGAGACTTTCTTGTGAAGTGGTGAATTGGTGGTGAATTCGGTTTCACGATAATCAAAATCTTCTCAGTATTTGCATGGATTTCACGTGAACTGACGATGTTAGTACCTAATCTAAGATTCAAAATTCATTTCGCGCCAATTTCGTCAAAAATATGAACGAATCGAATTCTCATCAGGTAACATTTCCATTACGATTTAAATTTTCTTTATCTGGCAATACTAAGTATAAAGAAAATGTCACACATACATTCAAACTTTCTGTGCATCATGAATGGGATGGTCACTCACACTAATGATCATTCCATCGATTTGACATTTGCCGTACATACCACAGCTGATAGTGCTATATGGTGGACCTTGTCGCACTAATGAAATTTTTGAGCCCATTGCATGCCATTTCAACTCTCAGTTGGTGGTTTGCATGTGTTTGTAAATTTTGTGCATCCTGCTCTAAATTTTATTTTGTTCTTAGTAGTTGATCTTTACTTATCTCTCATCTTTGCTACGCGTACGCGCTATGCTACGAGTATCTAACTACTAGAACAGCTCCACGGGCCACGCGCTCGCGAACGTTGCAGAAGTTCATGGATACCTACTAGTGTGTAGTAAAGGGCATGCCCTTAAGTGAAGTTCAGATACTTTCAATGCGCATGCGTTGAACGTATAAGAACATTCATCGTGTCTCTATGTGCTATGGAATAGCTATAGAATAGATTGATAGTACATGTGGGCAGAAAGGCATTCTGCCCCAGGTTGAGATGATGATGTTGATATGATGAGGAGATACATGACGGAAGTATGAATGGGCGCAATGCAATATACATGCGTTGACCGTATAAGAAGATTCATCGTGTCTCTATGTGCTATAGAATAGCTATAGAATAGATTGATAGTACATGTGGGCAGAAAGACATTCTGCCCCAGGTTGAGATGATGATGTTGATATGATGAGCAGATACATGACGGAAGTATGAATGGGCGCAATGCAAAGTACATAATGGTTGGTGATTCACGCGTGCGCTTCTATTAATTATTCAACTGATATCAATATGAGCTTTCGCTTATGTAGAGGAGAGGAGTTTTTTATATTGGCAATTTAATCGTGATTAAGTACTAATGAATGGCTATTGTCATTTTAAGGAAAGTTACGTTACGTTAAGTTAGATATGAATGTAGGTACCGAAGTGAATCAATTATGTTCTAAGAAATAATTTTTATTTTTAGCTAGCATTTTGTAGGGTGGGCAGTGCCCTACCTGCCCACTTAGACCGGCCGCCCCTGACTCGACGTCCCCTTTGATTTGATACCCCACATGCTGATCTCCGGCCAAGGATTAAAGAGTATCCTTTTTTGTCCTTTTTGGGACATATCCGATCAAACATTTTTTTTTTAGCAAAATGAGTTTTAAAAAATTCTGGGAGCTCGCTGATTTAAAAACCACGAAAAATAGCCTTACTTCAATTTTTTTCTATTTGGAGGCCTGAAATGGGATATTTTGACTGTACTATACAGGGTGTCCCATTCATGGTGGAGAATATTTTAATGGTAGGTAGTGTGGCTCATTTGGAGAAAATTAATGTACAACGGAACCCCTCTATTTTCAACCGTTACAATGTTATAGCATTTTTTGTCAAAATGCGCGACTTGCTGAACTAAATCAAAATTTGCCACACCACCAATTATTTCATCCGAGATATGACTTCACTTTCTGAAACTACATAAAATTTCCAATAAAACGACACCTCGCCCGTTACGAAGTTGCTCGTATCTTCCGAGATACACCCGTTCAAACTTTAAAGAAATTGTAAAATTGTTTTTTTCATAAAAAATTCAAATAATAAAATTGTATGCAATTTTAAAATTTCTTTAAAGTTTGAACGGGTGGATCTAGGAAGATCATAGATCATAGCAAACACAAAATTTTTCGCTAATATTAAATTTCTAATTTTTTTATCAAATTCATAAGATTTAATATTAAATTCATAATTTTATGATTCATTTGCTCGTTCACTTCATCTGTAAAAGTGGTTTCGCGGATTGGTGTAGTGATAAATCATAAATTTGTTCGAAAAGTGTTTAGTGGTTTGCATTTTTTACCTGCCGCTACGGTCTTTGTTCTTTGTTTTCATTTGGTCCAGTAGTCATTTCAACTCGGCTTAACTGAGTTATCTGGGCATACATTTTCGTACTAGCATATAGCGCAGTGGTAGCGTGTACGACTCACGCCCGTGAGGTCCAGTGTTCGAATCCCACATTTTGCAAATTTTTTTTCTTTTTGTTTTTTTTTTCTCTTTTTATTAATTTATTAGTTTAGTTCTTGTATTAAAATGAATTGTGTTTGCGAGCAATTTTACAAAGTCCAAATTGACGGTCTATCTCAGCTCGTTTCGTCGTTGCAGAGCCAACTTAGCAAGCTGAGATCCCTTATGAAATCTGTAAATTGTTGTGAAAACAATTCCGAAGCATTGCGAGATAAAAATGTAAATTTAAAAAATAAGAAGAGTAATATAGGGAAAGACACTAAGAAAAAAACTAAAAATATTATTTCAATATCTTCTGAGCAATCTTTCGTTAGCCATGAAGCGGGGACTTCCACTGTTATTTCAGATTCATCTTCTACAATTCCTTCCAACGTTGACAAAAATCAATCTCCGATTGATAAATTTGTCACAGTTCGTAAGAAAGGGAAACATATTAAAAAACCTTCTCCTGTTGGTGATGTTATTCCCAAAAAGAGTGATAATAATAATAGGCGACACAAAAGAATCTTCGGTATCGATCAAGCTAATGATTCTCTTCGAAGTGTCCCCAGTTTCAAGGTATTCCATGTTTCTAAGCTGCATGCTTCGGTAAAAGCAGACGATTTAAAGGAATATGTAATGAAAAAGCTTAATTTAACAGATGACAGCTTTCTTTCGGTTTATCCTCTGATAAAAAAAGATTGTGATATTTCCAAATTAGTTTCAATCAGTTTTGGTTTGAAACTTCCTCATGAATATTCTAAGCAAGTGTTTTGTGCCAACTTCTGGCCCAAGGGCGTCAACATATCACCCTTCAAATTTTCAAAAAACGACAAACGCCAAAACAGTGTCCAGCAGAACACATAATTTCCAATTCATTTTTCTCGGTCTATTATCAAAATGTTGGCGGTCTTCGTTCAAGAACAAATGACTTTTACCTTGCAGCTTCACAAGAAGATTATGCTGCCATTTGCTTAACCGAGACTTGGCTTCACACAGACATTACAAATGAAGAACTTTTCATAAGAGACTATGATGTCTATCGTCGCGACCGTTATGAGGCTTCGACTAAGAGAGGAGGTGGTGTTTTGGTAGCTATCAAAACAACATTCCCATCTCATGAAGTTGAGCTTTTTTATAAGGACGTGGAACAGATATGTGTTTCTATCAATGTTTCTCGCAGTGAAAAAGTATATATTTTTAATAGCTATTTACCACCTTTGAGTTCAGTTGATGTTTATAACAAACATGTAGATAATATCTCCAAGCTATTTGCATCTTTTGAGGAAAAAGACAAATTGATTGTTGTTGGGGATTTCAATCTTGGTAATATAAGTTGGTACTGGAACGACGACGAGAAAAAAAATCTGCCGCGTGATTTACATCTTGAGTGTGAATCTGTTCTAACAGATTGTTTGTTTGCAATGGATTTGATGCAAGTGAATCTTGTTAAAAATTCGATTGGTAGAATTTTAGATCTAATATTTGTTAGTACTTGCTTGAATGCTTCTGTAATTAAAGTAGATAAACCAATTTTGCCCAATTCAATCCATCACAGTGCTCTTCTTCTTGAGTTTGTTTTTTATGATTACATTGAAGAAGAGCCCGAAGTTATTCCTACTAGAAATTTTCAAAAAGCCCAATTTGAAAAACTAAATTCAACATTTTTTAATATGGATTGGGCTCCAGTTATATCGAATAGTAATCTTATTGAAAGTTATACAATTTTTAATTCAATTTTAAATAAATCTATTCGCAAGTACGTTCCTTTAAAAAAGAATAAAATAAAAGCAAAAAATCCTTGGGCTACCAAAGAATTGTTCAAACTTAAGAGAGCAAAAAATAAGGCCCATAAATTATACAAGAAGTCATCCTCTCTTGCCAATAAAGAAAATTTCTTTAGATTGAGAAGAGAGTATGAATTAATGAATAAAAATCTTTACAAACAGTATATTGCGAGAGCTGAAAATAATATAAAGAATGACAGTAAGACATTTTGGAATTTTATAAACAGCAAGCGTAAGAATACGGGAATCCCAAAAAATTTAGAATTCAATGGCAATTTTTACAAAGATGTTCAATCGGTTTGTGACGGATTTGCTAGATTTTTCAGTTCAGTTTACAAAGTGCCAGACTCCGTTTCATCAGAAATGAATGCTAACATCAATGGAAGTCAGAGTGCATTGGTCCCTCGGATAGCTCAGGAGGACCTTACGAGTGCTCTTGAGATTTCTGAGGATGACCTATTGAATGCTATGCGTGATCTTGATGTTAGTATTCAGGCCGGACCTGATGGCATTCCTAATATATTTTTGAAGAATTGCATGCAATCGTTATGTCGTCCTTTAGCCTTTATTTTTAATTTGTCCTTGACTTCAGGTGTTTTTCTTGATGAATGGAAAGTTTCATACATAACGCCTGTTCACAAAAAGGGTCCGAAGCATCTTATTGATAACTATAGACCCATAGCTAAAATATCTGCAATACCGAAGTTGTTTGAAATGCTTATTAAAAATAAAATAGATGTTTTAATTAGCCGTTTGATATCGCCATGTCAACATGGATTCCTGAAAGGAAAATCAACTTCAACAAATTTGGTATCATTTACTAAATTTGTTGCTGATGGTATTGAGCAGGGAATGCAGGTTGATGTGGTATATACCGATTTTTCGAAGGCTTTTGATAGAGTAGATCATAATATTTTACTTAAAAAACTAGAACATTTAGGAATACAGTCAATTTTTCTAAGCTGGGTGAGATCCTATTTAACGGATAGGACTCAGTTGGTGAAGTTAAATGGCTGTACATCTCGCTCTGTTATAAAGTGTTCATCAGGGGTTCCGCAAGGAAGCCATTTAGGACCACTTTTCTTTTTAGTTTTCATAAACGATATCATCCAAAATTTTAAATTCGTGCGTGTATGGCAGTATGCCGATGATATGAAAATCGCTATGAAAATACGCAACATTGATGATTGCCTTAAGTTGCAATCCGATTTAGAAAAGCTGCAATTTTGGTGCGGCGATAATAATTTAAATTTAAATGTTAGTAAATGTAAAGTGCTTAGCATATATAAATTGAAAACTCCGATCTTCTTTGAGTACTCCTTAACAGGTAGTGTTCTTGAAAGGGTTGCCGAAATATCAGATCTTGGTGTAATTTTCGACCATGAGCTTTCATTTCGACAACACATTGATTACATTATTTCAAAAGCGAATAGTATGTTAGGATTTGTTAAACGTAATGCGCGCGAATTTAATGATGCTCTTACTTTAAAAATATTGTATGCAGCTTTCGTTCGTTCGCACCTGGAGTATTGTTCTATTGTGTGGAATCCGTTCTATAAGGTGCATATCGAGCGTATAGAAAGAATTCAACACAATTTTACACGGTTTGCCATTTATCAAATTGGCTGGCGTTTCAAGCCAGATTATAAAACTCGCTGTTCCTTATTGGGTTTACAAGCCTTAGATTATAGAAGAACATTTTTAAACGCTATGTTTATAAGAGACCTGTTTTGCTCTCATATTGTTTGTGAAGATATATTAAATAACTTTCAAGTCAGAAATATTCCTCACAATTTGCGGCGGAACAACCTTCTTGTTCAGCCTTATCATAGAGTAAACTATGGGCTTAATGAACCAATTACAAGGTCAATTATTCTTTATAATAGTTTGAAGGACTTAGTTAATTTTAATTGTACTAATAAACTAATGTTTAAAAGAAGTTATTTTGATAAATTTCCTTATTAATATATTTTGTTTTCAGTTTTTTTTTTACGATCTGCTAGAGTTTACACTCGATTGATTGATTAGTCACTTACGTACGGATAGTAAGTAAAGTGATGCCGAGAAGCCTAGTCCCGGGACAAAAGTTTCTGTGAGGCAAAAAAAAAAAAAAAAAAAAAAAAAAGATACGAGGAACTTCGTAACGGGCGAGGTGTCGTTTTATTGGAAATTTTATATAGTTTCAGAAAGTGAAGTCATATCTCGGATGAAATGATTGGTGGTGTGGCAAATTTTGATTTAGTTCAGCAAGTCGTGCATTTTGACAAAAAATGCTATAACATTGTAACGGTTAAAAATAGAGGGGTCCCGTTATACATTAATTTTCCCCAAATGAGCCACACTACCTACCATTAAAATATTCTCCACCATGAATGGGACACCCTATATACATTGCCTAGCAATAAAACTCAGTTAACTATTTTTGAAACATTATGAATACTTTTGACAATTTTATTTGATTATCTTTTTCGTTCAACATGTTTCTTTTCTAGGGCTCCATTACACAGTCATATTTCTATACGAACATCAGCTTAACGAGTGTGTATGCATTATTTTGCTAAAATTCTAAGCAATTCAATGAAAAACCGGTTAACCGAAAACCGGTACTTTGAGCCCGGTTAAAACCGGACGGTCTAACCGGCTTTGCCAAAAAACCGAAAAAACCGAAAACCGGGTTATGGGCCGGTTTTTGACATCCCTAGTTTAGGCTATGTGGAAAGATTATTGTTATACCCTATACCCATAAGATGGTATAGGGTATATTGTTTTTGTTACGACGATTTATGTAACACCTCAAAGGAGCCACCGGAGGTATGGCAAAGTATATATATAAATGATCAGGGTCGGTCCCTGAATCTAATAAGCCATGTCTGTCTGTCTGTCTGTCCGTGTGTCTGTCTGTTAGCACGATAACTCCCGAACTAATGAAGCTAGCGGTTTGAAATTTTGGTCGAATGTTTGTTTTGCTAAAATCTTGGACGGTATTGAAAATGGGCCAAATCGCACCACGGGTTCCCCTACCTCCCATACAAACTACCCCTCCTTGATATTTTAATTCGGCCATAACTTTCGCTAGAATATCGCTATCGACTTGAAATTTTGATCAATATATGATTCTGACATATACTGTGAGTTGATGGAAAGTGGAGTAGGTCCGACTACCCCTACCCCTATTTCCCCTACAAAGTTATATTCAGCCATATCTTTTAATAGAATGTCACGAAAAACTTCAAATTAGTATCAAATGGTAGCCGTTGGATGCCTTGACAAGGTAATAAAGATGTGTCAGGTCCGACCCATCTACCCCTCCCTCCCCCACAAAAAATATGAAATTGATTATTTTGGGTTTTGCGTGCCTTCTAGGTATGTACATGGGTATAGGGTATACACTCATCGTGCTATTCGCACGATTAGAACTCGGTCTGGTTTTTAGATATTTGTATATGCCCGTGGCAGATAGAGGGTTAAGAGTTAAACAATTTTGCTGGAAATCACATCGGTAGCGATTATGCGGTAATTTAGGAAAATCAAAGATATCACCATGTGAGGAGAGCATTCCCAATTAGCACAAACGGGTAATAAATCGGTTATATAACCGAAATATAACCATGTTTATTTGACAATATTGTAAGGAAAATGGTTGTAAATACGTTTTAACCCTAGAGTGGACGCGATATGCCGCCTTGACCGAAAAAAAACCTCAATAATACGTAAAATCAAGAGACGCGAGAGCGTCTCGCCCGCCAAAGGAAAAAGAAAAACGAAAGCGAACAAGTCTGATTACCGGAGACAACTTGCTTTTTTGTTTGATCAGGCTACAGCCTTCCAGGCAACAGCCCCCAAAAAAAATTTTTTACCAAAATATTCCACATATCCTGTTCTAGTGCCTTTCCAAATAAAATCTTCGATCGGCACAATAACGGGTAAGATATATGCAATAAACGGTGAAATTTTCACCCTCACAGACTTAAGCGAGTAACCCAATTTCAGAATGAAGTCTACAGTTGCAGAAAGACTTGCTTCTACTGCCTCTCTTCGTGATGGAATTTTTATGAAATTTGGAACGAATGATCCTCTGGTGGTCCTTCTAAAGAATCAATGTCTTCCATTTAGATAAGTGGATGGAATAACGGTAAATTAATAGGTAAAGTTAACAAAAGATTTCCAACAATTCCGTCTATCGGCTCATCGCATTGACCATTTTTTAAAACACACTGTGGCATTGGGATATTTGGATATTGGGACACCGGGAGACTGGGAGACTAGGATCTTGGGGTAGTGGGATATTAGGAAATTGGAACATTAGGGTCTTGGGACATTAGGACATTGGGGCATTAGGCACAATGGGGAAACAGGGACGTGGGGACATCGGCATATTGGGGCATTGGGACATCGGGATATTGGGGCATTGGGACATCAGGATATTGGGACATTGGGATATTGGGACATTAGGACACTGGGAGACTGGGACATTAGGACACTGGGATATTAGGACATTGGGACATTATGACCTTGGGACAATCGGACATTAGGACACTGGTACATAGGGGCATTGGACCACTGAGACATCGGAATGTTGTAACATTGGGACATCGGGATATTCGCACATAGGGGCACTGGGATATAAGAACATGTGAACATTAGGGTCTTGGGTCATTAGGACATTGGGATATTAGGACATCAACACATTAGGACATTGGGACATTAGGTACACTGGGGAAACTGGGACGTGGGAACATTGGGGCACTGGGACATCGGGATATTAGAACATTGGGACATTGTAACATTGGGATATTGGCACATTGGGATATTGGAACATTGGGATACTGGGACATTAGGGCACTGAGATACAGGGACATTGGGGCACTGGGATATTAGGACATTAGGCTATTGGGACCTTGGGACACTTGGTATACTGCGACATTGGGACACTGACCACTGGTACATTAGGACATTGGGCCATTGGGATATTATCACATTAGGATACTGGGACATTTGGGACATTTGGGGTACTGGGATATTAGGAAATTGAGGCATTAGGACCTTGGGACATTAGGACAGTTAGACATTGGGATATTAGGACATTAGGTGGGAGACTGGGACATTAGGATATTTCGATACTGGGACATTGGGACACTACGGTAGTGGGACATTCGGACATTAAACCATTGGGGCACTGTGATATTTGCACATTGGGACAATAGGACCTAAATTGGGACACTGGGACACTGGGACATCAGGATATTGGGACATTGGCACATTAGGATATTAGGACATTGGGACACTGGGATATTAGAACATTGGGACATGAGGACACTGTGACAATGGACCTTAGGGCATTAGGGCATTACGACATTGGAACATTGGGACACTGTGACATTGGGACAATGTGACATTGGGACAATGTGACATTGGGACACTGGGTCAGGGGGCATTAAGACAGATCAGTAACAGAACGTTAACAAAGCGTTGGTAAGGCAACAACAGAGCGTTAGCAGATCGTTAACATAGTGTTAACAGAAAATTAACAGAACGTTAACAGAACGTAAATCGAGTAATAAAAGAAAGGTAACAGACCGTTAACAGAGCGTTAGCCCAATGATTAAAGAGAATTAAGAGAACATTAACAGAACGTTAACAGAGCATTAACGAAAAGATAATAGAGTGTTAAGATAACGTTAATAGAGCATTAGCAGAGTTAACAAAAAATTAACAGATTACTAACAAAATGTTAGCAGAGCCATAACACAAAGATAACACAAATCTATTTTGCACAAAATACATACCTATTAATAAACTGTACCCATTTCATCCCAAAATTATGTTTTAAAAAAGCTCAGCAACAGCCATTTGTGGCGTATTTGCAATTGCGTTTGCAGTATCTATTTATTTTAAAGAAGACCCTGTGAACATAACTTATGATATTAAATTTATGGAATATGCTGAACAAAAACCTATTGAAACTTTTCCCAAAACAAAAATATTAGTTGGCTATTTAAGTATGCAAAAATATATGATATCTGACCAAAAACAACAAAGTTGAAAAAGTTACCCCGCCAAAGAAAAATTCAGCTGCCGCAAAAAGAATACATATCACTCCAATCCGCTGCTCATATCTAATTTTGTTTGCTGGATGTACTTTTGTTTTAGGTGTAAATGCTGGAGAAGTTTAAATGTACAGGACTACTTCTTAAAGTAATTTGGAGGGAGCCGTCTAAGTGGCACTGAATAAAATGTTAAAGCTCCCACCAAATTACTTTAAGAAGTAGTCCTGTACATTTAAACTTCTCCAGCATTTACACCTAAAACAAAAGTACATCCAGCAAACAAAATTAGATATGAGCAGCGGATTGGAGTGATATGTATTCTTTTTGCGGCAGCTGAATTTTTCTTTGGCGGGGTAACTTTTTCAACTTTGTTGTTTTTGGTCAGATAATGGTTATTTGACAATATTGTTGGGAAAATGGTTGTAAATACGTTTTAACCCTATAGTGGACGCGATATGCCGCCCTCACCGAAAAAAAACCTCAATAATTCGCTTTGCGCTTTTTAGTAGCCGCCCCATTTTTATTTACAACTCATGCCGAAAGGCTGTACTTCGTCAGTGCGCGGAAGGTGGTTGTTACCATCAGGTGTCGCCAGGCGGCAATTTGCTTATCGCGCGCCTTCTCACGTAAGTAAACATATCATCATCATCATCAATGTGGCACGATAGCCCGACGTCGGGCCTTGGCCGCCTGAATCGTAGACCTCCAATTGTCGCGGTTACGTGACCTTGTCCTCCAGTTTGGGAAGCCCAGCAGCTGGTGGGCGTCTTCACCTACGGAGTTCTCCCAGCGAGCTCTCGGTCGTCCACGCAACCTCGCTCCGTCAATTCGTTGTGCGTTCATAACTTTCTTTGGCATGCGATTGTCGTCCATCCGTTGTACATGCCCCGCCCATTGCAGACGTTGAAGCTTCACGATTTTCGATACTTCCAGCTCATCGTACAATTGATACAACTCATGGTTGTATCGGATACGCCATTGGTCTCGCTCGCCAACGGCCCCGAAAATTCGCCGAAGGACCTTTCGTTCGAATCGGTCTAGCAAAATTTCGGAGGCTTGGGTAAGGGTCCATGTTTCGCAGCCATAACATAGCACGGGTCGGATGATCGTTTTGTACACGCGGAGCTTCGTGTTCCTGTGCGCAAGTTTCGAATTAATTATAGGGAGGACCGTGAAATATGTCTTATTGGCTAGTTGTATCCGTCGCTTAATTTCGTCGGTTTCGTTGGCGTCCTTTGATAAGTTACAACCCAGATAGTTGAAGTTGTCTACATACTCGATATTAAGGTCCCCCACTGTGATGCTTGAATTTGCTGGCGTCCTTGTTTTCGATTGCATCATGGCCTTTGTTTTACTTTCGTTGATATGTAGTCCAACTTCCTTTGCGGCGTTATTGAGGTTATGCAGGAGGCTTTCTGCATCACCCAACCTTCGAGACATGATGTTGATATGGTCGACGTACGCTACTAATTGAGTCGACTTGATGAGTAGCGTTCCGCTGCTGTCCATATTCATGGCTCGAATTACATACTCCAAAGCAAGGTTGAAGAGCGTAGGCGCCAGCCCGTCGCCCTGCTTGAGTCCAGTACGAGTTTCAAATAGGTCAGTGAGTCGGTTCTGCACTTTGACCTGCGAGACGGTATTAGTCATCGTCATCCTTGTGAGTCGCACTAACTTTGCCGGTATACCAAAATTCAGCATAATGTTGTACAGTACACTTCGGTCGATACTGTCGTATGCCTGCTTGAAGTCGACAAAGATTTGGTATACGTCGATGTTGTATTCCCAGCACTTTTGGAGTAGTAGCTTCACTGTGTAAAGCTGATCGGTCGTTGAACGACCAGGTCTGAAGCCGCCTTGATACTCGCCAATGATTCGTTCTGCGTACGGATTGATTCAGTTTTCAAGAATTTTTGAGAAAATCTTATAGGCCGTACAAACTAATGATATGCCCCTGTAATTCTCACACTTCAGCTTGTCACCCTTTTTGTGGATTGGGCAGATTATGCTTTTGCGCCAATCTTCGGGGATTACCTCGTCGTTCCATATTTTCAGCAGTAGCACATGTACAGCGTTGGTCAGGCACGTTCCACCATGCTTCAGCAGTTCTGCTGGGATCTCGTCAGCGCCGGGCGCTTTATTATTTTGGAGCGACTGTATGGCAAGACTCACTTCCTCTACTGTTGGGGGTAGAACGGGAGGGCCTGGTTCGGCTGACTGCTCAAGAGCTGGCTCCGCGGGGGATGTTGATGATGCATTGTGGAGCTCTTCAAAATGCGAGGCCTATCGTTTGTTGACGCTTTCGATGTCGCTGATGATGTTACCATCCTTGTCCTTACATAGGCTTTTCCTGGGTTGATATCCGTTCTTGATATTATTTATAAGTTTGTACGCCTGTCTAGTGCTCTTACTGGCTAATCTTTGGTTTATTTGCTGTAAATGCTCGTCAAAATGTTTGCGTTTCTTACGTCTAATTAACTTATTAGATACTCGCCGAAGCTCGTTATATCTTTCTTTCTTGGCTCGGGATGCGCGTTGTGTGTATTGGCGATAGGCTTCATTTTTCCCCTCAATCGAGGCCCTGCATTCGTCGTCGAACCAGTCTGCTCGTCTGCGCCGGCCTTTATAGCCCACGACCTCTTCTGCGACCTCCTTGATGCTGTCTTTGAGCTCCTCCCAGAACTCATGGATGCCTAGATTATTGATGTTATCAAGCATGGGCGATAGTTTTTCCGCAAGGGCTGTAGTATACGCAGCCGCCGTGGCATCATCAATCAAATTGTCAACCTCGAAGATCTTGGCAGGGTTGATTCTCGTTAGGTGCACCGAAGAGACTCTGCACCTGTAGGTCGTCTTCACCAAATAGTGATCGGTGTCGCAGTTGGCTCCTCGATAGGATCGAACATCTAGGACATTAGAAGCCCATCTCTTGCTGATCAGTACGTGGTCGATTTGGTTCACGGTGTATTCATCTGGAGACTTCCAGGTCTGCTTATGGATTCGTCCATGAGGGAAGCATGTAGAGCTTATGACCAAGTTTCTGCCGCTCGCGAAGTCGATAAGTCGCTGACCGTTGTTGTTGTTTTCGTCGTGGAGGCTATGACCACCAGTAGTTCCCCTATGCCAGCTTTCGTTTCCGACTTTAGCGTTAAAGTCTCCTAGCAGCAGCTTGACGTCGTTTGATGGAAGTGAGTCGAAGAGTGTTTCTAGGTCGTTGTAGAACTCGTCCTTAATCGCGTCTTCTTTTACTTCTGTAGGGGCATGCGCATTAATGAGCCAGAGATTAGCGAAACGGGTCTTAATGCGGATCGCACATAGCCGCTCGTTGATGGGTTTGAAGCCGATAACGTGGTCCTTGAGCTGCTTATTCACGATGAAAGCTACTCCAAACTCCTCCTCCTCTTTACCACTCGTAAAAATAGTGTGCGAATTGAGGTCGTTAATCTCGCTTTTGAGCCATTTAGTTTCCTGGATTGCAACTATGCTCAGCTTGTATTGTTCTACCTGATCCAGGAGGGCCCTTAAGGCCCCCGGTCTATTCAGGGAGCGTACATTCCAGGATGCGAAAGAGTAATCAGTTGTTCGTTTGCGGGGTCGTCGTTGTTTTGTATCCGTCCAATCCGAGGCTTTTGTTTCAGTAAACATATCACATTCAAAAATAATAGTCCTGACACACCAGGCGATAAACTCGTTTCGTAACCCGCATATATTGTAAAAACGATAAAAACGCTGTTAATTTCAATTTTAATGAGTATTACATACGATAATGTAGAATATGTTAAAAGTCTATTAAAATGCATTCCATTTTCCGAAATCTTTTATAAGCCAAAGTTCCTAAAACATATTTCAATAAATATGTTAATTTATCCTTTATTATTTGTGTTTTACTTAAATCCTGAGAAAAGAAAATAATTAAATTGCTGTGTTCTTACTTAAAATGGTCAGTGAAAAGGAACGGCAAAATGCTCCCCACGCGCCCACTGACGTTTCTCGGAAAGACGCCCACTCTAGGGTTAAAAACGGTTGCTTAACCGTAAAAAAAGAGGTTTTTGCCTGGTTATAAACGTAAGATTATTGTTGTAATGTCGTTGTCTTTCAGACATTATCGTTGTAAAATGCTTGTGAATATAACCAGTGGCGCAACCACGGGAGGGGCTAAGGGGGCTAAAGCCCCTCCCAGGCACAGAAATTGAGAAAGGAAAAATTGCAGAATGAAACATGAATCAATGCATTTCGCTGCAGATTTTATGAAAATGTGAATTTTTCTCTTACCATAAATTATTCACCAGCTGCGATGGCCTGCCCAAGATGAAACATCCTTACCAGAAGCTAAATATTTTGCATGTGTGAGACTAAAATTTGTGTGAGACATAAATTTTTCATTACAATTAACCTTCCGGCGGGCGCAATACTAATCCTAACACGATCGGGCGCAATGCATCTGACAGATTAAGTTCAGAAAATAGGATGAAACTAAGTTTCTGTATATTCTACACTCTTATTTATTGTTGAATTATCTTTTTGAAACAGTTCTACGAAATTTTAGAAACAAATACTGGCTCACAAAGTTTGATACCCTTCACATTTTCAATTTTCTAAGAATATTCCGCTTTCAATAGCCTCAATATTTAAAAAACCTCCAACAACTCGACCGCTTAACAAATGTAAGCTTATTTTACTAAAAACACACTATTGAACGATTTGGTGAGCCTAAAAGTCACCGCAACGTTATTACGCAATGTGAAGAGTATAACACGTGGACATTTTCATAGAAAAGGAATAATAACACAATCGGGCGCAATACATCTGAGAGATTATTTCACCCCCTCCCGCCCCTCAGACATATGGTAGATAGAGACTGAAAACTGCTTTGGGTAGTTGATCGATAAAGATTAAGCTACTGTGAGTTTCAGATCTCTCCCTTTTCATATCGCTGATTGGCGCAACAAAAACTGGTCACTTAATCTGTCAGATGCATTGTGCCCGCCCGAAGGTTAAAATTGTAGAAGAATGATATATTCATTCTGGTGGCAGAGAGTACATGATTTATATAAAAGGAAGCAGCCATCGATACAAAATATTTCTGTACAACATTTCGTAAAAGTTTTTTAGGCCAAGTTGTTGTGCAAACATTTTCTAGAAAAAAAATTAGGTGGCTATCCTTATGTCCTCCGATGTCTTACTGTAGCATAATCAGCCGCTATCGCAGCAATTCCCCTCCAATATCAATTACTTATTTGCAGACAGAGTCCTGTCAGCGCACTAAATTAAATTCTCTGGAACCATTAGATTATTAAATTGACGTTAGTTGAACTTTGGTCCGAATTCTGTTTGTGTCTTAATTCCTAGTTTTTTCGAGTAGTGCGGGCATTCACAAATGATTCCCTAATTGCGGCGCGACATTTGTTTTACAATATCCAGTTGCTCCAATTGACCTTACTTGTGAAACCTTGTCTTAACGTTTCGGTTTAATAGAAAAGCGCGGTTACAATGGGAGCTTAAAACACCGCCGTATAGCTGTTCCATTACTTGAAATAGCACCTTGACTTGAACCAGTAATATAGATGGCCTTAGCCCCCTCCAGGACAAGATCCTGGTTGCGCCACTGAATATAACACACTTTTTCTTGTTCAGAATTGACAATTTTATGACACTTTTGTATCTCAGACATATTATATTTTATACATTTTTATCCAAGGCAATTACTTTTTTATCTGCATACTCCAGCAGAATTGCGGCACACAGAGTGCATTTCGAGCCGGTTTCGAACATTTTCCTCGACACAACTGCGCGACAGCGACTCGCTCAGTCCTCGTTTTTTAAATGAGAGAAAAGCGAGTTTTTATATGGAATGAGCGAGTCGCTGTCGTGTAGCCGCGTCGAGGACAACGTACTTTTACATGGCGCGCTGCAATTCTCATCAGATGCCTCTACTTATGCAGCCCGTCATGTAATACCAGGAGAGGGATTACCGGACTCAACCAGGCAAAGGTGTACGATCCTCCTTTATAGGACACGAAATACGCCCTGGCATCGAATCATTTTAAATGGGACTAGGCAATACTTACATCAAGTTGGCTAACTACTATCTCGAAAACCATTTCGGAATAGCTTCGATCGGCTGCAAATCGTTAGCTCGTATTTGCTCGGCACTTAACAATATTTGAGCTATCCTATTTATGTAATTACAGTTAGCTAAACATTCGGACTATCAAGTTGGCTAAAAAGATCGGATTGGCTATGTACGGCCTCGAATCCGTTACGGAATAGTTTTGATCGGTTTCAAATCGTTAGCTCGCATTTGCTTGGCACTAAAAAAGATTTGAGCTTTCCTATTTATTTAATTATATTTAGTTGAACATTCGGACTATCAAGTTGGCTAACGAGGTTCAAAAAAAGATCGCATGGGTATAAATGTGGTATCAATCGGAAGGGAATGATAGCTACAGTGGGCCACAGCTTATTTCAGCCACAACATAATAAAAACTTAATATGCGCATAAAACCTAAATGAAAAGAGATTTCAATTCTTGGTAATCGCAGATTTAACGGTTGAATGTTCTACATTATCGTTTGTTACAATTTTTTATTTTTATGCTTTTTTTAATGCTTGAAAACAATTAAAACAACATAAAAGTAACAAAAACAATGTCACAGCTCATTTCAACCAAATACTTTACAGCTGTCAGATTATATCTTATGGTACTGTTTAACAGTTTTTTCGCATGTCTACATTTGAATTATTATATTGGTATTGAGTTCTAGTTAAAATTTCCATAAATTTTTCAAAAAATCTAACAAAATATGTGAATTGCGTTGTCAGGTGAGTCTCTGTTCTCATTGATTTTGATCATGCAAACATACAAATTGTTGTAATTTTTGATTTGTTTGTCATTTTACCGCCCAGCCCATTACTTACAGATTTGTCTACAAAGATAATACGGTCCGCGAAGAGAAAAATGCCCCGAATAGAATTTCCAACTCATCGAACAAACGCTATTTGATATGCAAAACACAAGGTAGCCCAAGACTAAAAGCTTCAACAATTACCAGAGGATTCAAGGCTGGGTTGGGAGAACCATGCCAGTCCAAAACCTTAGACCATTTCCTATAACCACATGGGATTAATGACGTAATAGCGCTGAAAAAGCCATTTATAATTACTAGGGAGCAAAAGCGTTGTTTAAAAGCTGACAAAAAGGCCGTTGGATGAAGATTTTGTATTTTGAAACACCGTTATAGTAATGATGAGTAAGAATCTAATATATTCGGTTCTAATGAAGCCTCATAAGCTCCGCATAGGCCAAATGCAAACATGGCAAAATATTAATTCGAAGCCTACAGTCAAACACGGTGTTGGTAGCATTATTTTGTTGGCCTGTACGTCCGCGCTTGGTGGGAAAAACTTTGGAGATTACAATTAATAATAAGACGAATTATCCCGAAATTTCGAAATGCAAATTACTTGAGAGCTCGGAGGAAGGGTTTTTGTAGGGAAAAAATGGCTCGAATAGAAAGTGATGTGTTATTCAGGGCAAGACCATGACTTCAAATTTTCGGCACAACATAGCATTCGAAGCTGTCGTCAAACTTGACTGTTACTAATATTTTGAATACAAACTTCCGAAAACGGGAAATATCCAACAAAACGGTTTGAGCACTGCGGTAACTGAAAAGTGGACCAAAATCACTCTGTAAGGTACACAAATCGAGTCAATTTAATTCACAAGCGGCATGAAATGGCCGTAACAAAAAGAGCATTCATACTAATAAATAAATTCTTAGTCGTGTGCTTTTAAACCTAATTTAAATAATGGTTGGCATGTCTGGTTGAAATAAGCTGTGACATAGTTTTTACTTACTTTTCGGTATTTATTCTTATAAATAATTAAAGATATTAAAATTTAAATAAAACATAAATGATATTCGTATAAACTAGACTATTAATCCGCGTTGAGAAAATTTGAATAGCCTCTCCAGTTTAATTTTTATGGACGTTTAAATTATTCCATAGCAACTGGTTGAAATAAGCCGTGACCCACTGTATATTCATTTCTTCGAATTGAGCTAACGAAAAACGTGACTATTCGTTAGTTATTAACGTTTATCTATTCAGATTGAGTCCTGACTATGGCCTTCAGATGGCTAAGCAGACATTCATCGAGTCTTCTGTTAGCTTTCGTAAGGACGTGACGTGTTGAGATCCTTGAAGTTGTTGTGCAGTAGTAAGAGCAAATACCGTGTTGTTTGAGATTGACTATTGGTCATTGCCGGCGCTTCCTCGGCCTCGTCGCACTCGACCTGTAAAGACAAAAAAAATAAACACAAAGCATCGGAACTTTACTCATTCAAATACTTATCTGATGTTATCTGGTTTTCTCCATTTCGCCTTCATCGTCGTCACCATCGTCATCAAAGATCGTAAATCTGAAAAAGTAAAAATGAATACAATTAAAACTTGAATTAAATTGAAATTTGTATTATATACGAACTTACCTTTGAATTCGATTTGATTGTTTATGTTAATACTGTCAATCAATCAGCTGATCGTTTGACCTACATTTGAATACAGCTAGTACAATCTTATCAGTAATAGATTTAGCAAGTACATAAACCATAATCATAAACATAAACCTGAAACATAGAAACATTACAATTTGTTAGGGCTCCATGACACAGTCATTTTTATATTTATATTTCTAGTCATATCATCAAGCCTACTCGATTCATTCGGATTAAATTTGTACACGTGCACTAAGCGAAATCGAGTAGGCTTAAGGATATGATAATATCTATTATAATATATGTATATTACCAATATATGACTGTAGTCTGGCTGGTCTAGCGGTTAGTGCGCGCACCTTCGGTGTACAGGGTCATGAGTTCGAATCTCACCGTGGATCATGGTGTTTTTCGAACTCACGAGCTTGTGATGGACTATGATCTCACTCAGATGTTAAACGAGTACCCATTTATGGGGATAAATAACACTGCTGAGCGTGATGCTGATCTCATTACCTCAACAAAAAGCAGATAAGATCTTGGAAATAGGATGTCACTAACACATCCTGCGGCCTTAGTCCAATGCTGGATTGTCGCGCCTGTTATTTATTTAATATATGACTGTGTAATAGCGCCCTTAGTATGTTACACACAACATTACATATTTGAAATTGGCATTGGCCTTGAACTGCGGGTAACGTATTGGGTAGTTCTCCCACCCGTAGTTTACGAGGAATGTAACGTAAAGTAAACGGATCACTCTCGTTACGAAAGCCGTTGACCGATATCGCTTTGCAATTGATTTTGAATTTGGACTTATATTGATTTTGACTTCGAGATTTTTTATGGACTTTGATTTGATTTACTACTTGATTGTTTGCGCCGGAATAAATTTGTATTTGTTAAAAGTTTAAAAGTTGAGTTTGTTATTTAAACATTTTACGGTCTGTCGAGTTTTTTGATTTGTCGTTTTGGAACTTTTTGATCTCTCGAACAGTGTTGAGGATTTGTGTCTAAAGTGTCAACAGAGTGGAGTGATCGTGGAACGGTTTTGAGGAGCCGAGGCCCATGTCCAGGGCGATCGTAATGGAAGACTCAATCATAAGTGAAATAGTCTAAAAATACCAAAGCCACATCGTTGGCAAAATTTAAGTGAAAAAAAAAACAAAAGACAATCCTCTGAAAAAAAAAAACAAGTAAAAAAAATCGTATAACCATAAAATCTACTATACTGGCAGTACAATCCTCATAAAACAGGATTAGCCAACCGGTCGTGGGTCTTTAGCCCTGTGGACTTCTACATAACCAGCGGTGACATCAAGGGGGACAAAGCGCAGCCTTGGCCAAAGCAGAAAAAAAATGTTTGCATCGAAACTCGATGACGGATTGCCTTACCATTGACCTTGCATAAACATGAGCGCCAGCAACAGGTAACAGTATCGTAATTAGCCGGTAGGATTCAGCTAAATCTATACAATTTATCCCAGCTTTAGACAAGGAACAATACGCTCTGCCTGCCAGTGTTCAGGGATGGAGAGCGTGGACATAAACAAGTTAAAGGTTGCTGTGATATAATCAAGGGCTGGAGGGACGAGATGTTTAGTCATGGCCATCAAAATTCCATTTGGTCCGATGACATTGGATTTTTGAGCGTTCTCAATGGCAGATTTAACCTGGTTAACTTGTCATTTCGCCACCGAGTTTTACGGCGATATTTCCCTTTTTGTTGGTCGGATAAGGCAGGTACCATTGATCAGATCACTAAAATGCTCGTGCCATTTCGGCCGCTTGTGGGGATTCTGGGAGATTCTGGGATCACCTACGTTATTTGCTTTTGATCTTCTTCTTTTCCTTCTAGCGGTACAGAAAGGTGTGACCGGCTGTGCATACATATATGGATTCGATTTACGGAACGAACAAACGTTGCAAAATTGTCACTTTGAATTTGACAAGCGGTTGGTTGAGTGGCCATATTGAATATCAAAACTGGACACACCCAAATGGCGATCAGTTTGGATGGAATGACAACAGCCATTTGGTTGCACGTGACGCCATTTGGCGACTAATCTAGATGGACCTTTAAGACGTGAGCAGAAGTCTGACCGATAGACCGACTCACTTCGTCGGTATGAATCATTTCAATGGAGGCCCGGTATGATTCTTCATCGAAAGGATCCCGTTTGTATCCCTGGAAATCTATCTCAAGGTCTCGTAGGCCACGTTTGATATGACGTGGTGGAGGAATTCGGTCTATGAGATCACGATTGGGAAGACCCTCTCGAAAGCATTCAACAAGATACTGTTTTAAAAGTAGTCGATTGTGGACACGCATTGGCATCAAATGTGTCTCCTGATCCTGGCCAGACATCAGAAGGCATCCTGTGGGTCTGTAGAGCGTAGAGCAGCAATGGATTTTATCCCAGTTTGTATCACATAAACTATATGTGACCAAACTTAAGCTGCATAATCAGCTGCTGCTCGACCTACCGCTACCGGTCAGTGCTTTAAGAATTTTGTTCCTACTGTGCATCTTTTGACAAACCGCTGCAGAAGATAGCGATTAATGAGGAGGCGCACTTCCTCCCTATCTTCCGTACCCGTGGCGAGTACGGTACAGTCGCCAGCATAGGAAATCACTTCAATGCCTTCCGGTGGTGTTGAAGGACCTGCCATATAGATGTTAAACAGGGTCGGATACGTTGACGCGTGTATGAGCTACAAGAGTGGGTTGGATAAGGGCTTCCAGCGTATTGGCGACAGGTAACAGTATATTTATCGGTCTATAGGATGTACTGAGTTTGGCGCTTTTCCCTGGTTTGAGACAAGGAACTATACGTCCTATACATATATTTGCAGTCCATATGGTATTCTCGCCGAACCACTGATGAATTTGTTCTTCCCTCCTCAAATCAATGCACGATGTTCTGCAGTGTTGTGTATTGGTGTGCTCCCCATTTCTCGTAAAATGCGATAAGCATTTTCGAAGGTGTTCCTATTCGGGACTCTCCTCTGTGGAAAACGTCGACTGTATTCCCGAACTGCTTCCCTGCCGTTTCCGTCAGCCACTCCATGTACAAAAATCACATCGGCGTATTTATGATCCGTGAAATGATTTGTCATGGTATTGATAGTTAATAGTGCTTATTCTTTAGACGATTAAAATGAAAATTCCTCTCACAATATTACTATGTACACGGTGAACCTTCGGAAAAATGATTTAACACAACATAACCAGCATAAAACCAATTTGTTTATAATCATCATTATAAGTAGGCAAGTAGCAGCAAAGCAATCACAGTAGCGAAAAGTATTGTTCCATAATGCATAATATCCAAGTCTATGCTTTATATCCTGCTACTGCTTTCCTTTTCAAAATTGAAGTCTGTTTGGTTCATTTGCAGACTATGGTTCTTTTCGATTTACACGTAGGTACACTCGGCGTTATATATTTATATTATATCTGCAGAAAGTGCGTTACAGTAGTTGTGCAGCTATTTCAAGGTGCACATCGTACATACATTTTGGTAATCCCATACTCCCCCAGTGGTGTTATTCTTTCTTTCAATTTGATTTATTTTCTTAATTGACAAAAAAAAAGTGAGTGCGCTTAAAAGGAAAAAACTAGATTCGCTCGAAAGCGATGAATGTGATAATATTATTCGCGAGAAACTTGCAGCAAACAATCGATATTATGAACTAGTGTCTAATAACCGCAATCTAGCTATGGCTCATTCCAGCAACAGGTTTGCTGCTCTAAGTAACCTCGATGATGAAAATGACTCGGAAACTATCGAAACTCGTGAAGCTAAGCCCCCTAAGCTAACTCCTATAATAATAATCAATCAAACGAGAAAGTTCGTGAGTGATTTACTTTCTAAGCACAAAATGAAATCGTATAGCATGAAACTCATTTCAATCGGCATTAAACTTTTCCTTGATGTAGAAAATGATAAAACTAACCTAATCGACATTCTTAAATCTGAGAAATGTGATTTTTACACCCACCCTACTAAAGCCGAGTTGCCCACTAAAATAGTGTTAACTGGCTTACCGAAACTTGATATAATTGAAATCTATGACGAACTAAAATCCAATAATGTGTTTTGTGAAGATATAAAAGTACTCCATCATAAACAGTCAAAATTTGAAGAACAGCCTTCATATTTACTTTATTTTAATCGGTCAAAGGGAGTTAAACTTCAAGATTTGCGTAAAATTAAATCACTATTCTATACACGAGTACAATTTTATTATCACAAGAAAAAACGAAATACTCTAACACAGTGCAACAAATGCCAGATGTTTGGACATGGTGAATCAAATTGCTTCAGAAATCTCAAATGCAAAAAATGCGCTGGAAATCATAAATTTGTGGATTGCAACGAGGATCGTCAAAAATGTATCAACTGTCTCGGAAATCATACTGCAACTGATATCAACTGTCCAAAGCGCATCGAGTATGTTGAAATTAAACGTAGACTGGCTGAGAAGTACAGTCGAAATGCAAGTGGAAGAACTATCTCATCAAAACCTGATCACGCGTATGACCCAAGCAATTTTCCAACACTCCCAAAAGGGAAACCACCGACAGCATCATCATCTAATTATCAAAATACTACCAGTTATGCACGCATTACAGGAGGAACTGAATTATTTTCACCAACTGAACTGATTAACATGACGAGAGAGTTGATAACAAAATTAAGGGAATGTCGTACAAAGGAGGATCAACTCAACGTAGTTTATGAATTGGCTGTTAAATATGTATATGGTTAACCCAGGTAATTTAAAATTATGCACATGGAATGCGGGTAGCTTATCAAATAAAACAATTGAATTGAACGAATTCATAATCGATAACGACTTATGCCTTGGTTACACAGTGCGAGCTATCGTGCGAGTTGGTCTAGACAGCTACTGCAGAGCAGCTACTTGCACCATGTGACCGCATCATACGAGTTACTGTCATGTGCGATTCGGTCAGTAGCTCGCATCCGAGTTACTACAACATTTTTTGTTTTGACTCGGCCACTCGTCCCCAGTCAGCGTCAGCTGGTATCGCATACTACGATTCGGACATTCGAAATTGCACCGTAGCTCGAAATTAACCGCCGGGTGCATTCGCCTGTAAATTTTGTCGTTTACAGTGTGAGCTTATTGTGCAACAATGGATAGATGGACTCCGGAGCAGAATTTGAATTTTGTCGATTTATACAAGGACCAAACAAACCTGTGGAATTGTTCGGATCCGAGCTATAACAACCGAGATTGGCGTAAAGCGTCTCTGGAATTTATTCGTGTAGAAATGGCATTAAAATACATAAGTGATGTAACTAAGAAAATTAAAAATTTACGTTCTACATATAACCAAGAGGTTTTAAAAATTCAAAAAAAGTGGAAGTGGTACTGACGACAGCCCGAAGTACGCTAAAAGCGCAAAGTATTTTTGTAACCGCTCTTATCACGATAGAAGCAGTGTTCACTCGTTCACTTCACGACAACATTATACGAGTGACATGCTACTGAGATGAAACTACATACGTGCAGTAGCTCTACTCTGCCGACAGCTCGCACTTGTGTGACCGGGTGATGCGAGTCGAGCTACTTTCATGCGAGTACACAGGTGCAGTAGCTGTCCACTGTCAGGTCAGCAACTCGTACTGTGTAACCAGCCCATTAGATGTAGTTTTAATAACGGAAACATGGTTGAAGCCATCAAAAAAATATTATTGTCCGAACTATTTAACTTACCGATTTGATAGGCTAAATAATAGAGGCGGAGGGGTTGCAATAATTGTCAAAAAATCAATTGAGCATGAATTAGCAAACCAAATTACAACTAAATGTATTGAAAATATATCTGTACGTATAAAATTCCGCGACGATACTAATTTAACAATTATTGCGGCATATTTCAATGGAGGTAATTCTAACCCAGAAAAAAATATCAATTTTAAGAACGACCTAATCAAAATTACATCCATCAGAAATCCCTACATTATTGCCGGTGATTTAAATGCAAGGCACACCATGTGGGGATGTAAGAGGCACAACTCATGGGGTAACACCCTTCACTCAATCTATTCAACTGGGAATTTTTCAATTCTGTATCCTCCAACACCTCCAACCCGTCTTATAGCAGACTTTTGCCATCAACAATTGATTTTGTTATCACAAATTCTCCATTGTTAGTAACTCAACCAATTACAAACAATGCATTAAGTGGATGTCATGTTCCAGTGTTGTTTTCAATCGAAAATACACCGCATTCTATGCATGAAAATAGGAGATTCAATTTTAATCGTGCGAATTGGGGTCTTCTTCAACAAATGTTGAACAACAAAATTGATCTAAGGGAGCTATCGTCAACAAGACTTTCCTCACCCAATCACATAGACAGTAGCATCCAAAAACTCATACAAAATATTAATGAAGCCCTTCACAGCGCTGTCCCCAAAATAATTCGCAAACCCTTTGCAGAACCACTACCTCATACCCTTAAGCTACTAATAAGAAAAAAGAATGATGAATGAATGAATGAAATATGGGTCGGACTAATTACCCGGAAGGGGTGGGCACTGCGACCAATAGTGGTCTATTGTGCCATAGTCCTTTTAATCTAAAAGACCCTCGACTAGCCTTATAAAGGCCAGTAGATCTTCCAGAGGAATGTTCCTAATCTCAGCAGAGCTTACACTGGTGCTCCCAATAAGAGAGTACCGAGAGCGAGCAACCGCTGGACAGTTGCAAAGAAGATGCATAGTGGACTCAATGTCCTCCAAACACAGGCGGCAGTCTGTCTCAGCTGACCTACCTATTTTGTTCAGGTGATACCTTACCCAGTGATGACCCGAGAGATAACCTACAAGCAGCCTTAAATTTGCTCTGCTAAGGTGCATTACATTGTTGCCGCTGGTGGGGTTGATTAACGCTTTGGATTGGCGCAGTCCTGGAAGGCAATTCCAACGCTGCAGCTTTTTGGCGTTGATCCAATCCTTTATAACGGCTTTAGCCGATGACCAGCCAAGACCGCAAAAGGGTTCCGGTCCATAGAACGATGAAGAGGAGCCTTGCCTAGCCAGCTCATCTGCTACTTCATTTCCGTGGACACCTTGGTGGCCGGGTACCCAGTAGAGAGTAACTTTGTTGCCAGTGGCAAGGTGCTGTAGCGTGTCATAGCATTCTTTGACCAACTTCGATGAAATGCTGTAGGATGAAAGTGCCTTGATGGCGGCTTGACTATCCGTACAGATTGCGATGTGGGCGCCTCTTAATTTTTTCAGTAAAATTCTTCCAGCGCAGGCCTCAATGGCGTGGATCTCGGCTTGGAAGACGCTGGGCCACGAACCCATGGCGATTGAGATCCGGGTGTTTGGTCCAAAGACCCCAGCACCCGTCCCTTGCTCCGTTTTGGAACCGTCGGTGTACCACGTTAAGCTTCCAGGTTCCAAACAAGGGTTGCCATTTACCCATTCCGTACGGTCAGGGATGAGGACCGAAAACTTCCTGCTGAAGCAAAGTACCGTTGTCATGTAATCTACTGCAGAGCAGCGTGCTAGGTACTTGCAACAGAATTTTCATATGACCAAATTCGCGAACGCGCCCCTCAGATGATAGGCTGAGTCTGAGGGCCTGAACAGCCGCACACTCCTGAATGTGTAGGTGGAGCGGGGTTAAGCCTATGATAGCTTCGATTGCAGCTGTGGGGCAAGTGTGCATTGAACCAGTAATGCCCATGCAGGCCAGGCGTTGTAATTTGTTCAGCTTCTTTACAGTGGATTTCTGTGTGGTTTTGGGCAACCATACGAGTGCAGCGTAAGATATGATCGGACGTACCAGCTGGCGATAGAGCCAGTCCGTAATTTTAGGGGAGAGTACCCAGGTTTTACCAAGTAGGTTTCTACAGGCCCATAAAATACGAGTCCCTTTTGTTGCCACATTTTCTATGTGGGTGTTCCAATTTAGTTTTTTATCTAGCATTACACCTAGGTATTTAACCTCTTCAGAGTAATTGATCAGCGTACCGGCTAGGGTGATTGGCCCCAAGTCCGGATTGTGTCTTCTAGTGAATGGTACTAGTATAGTTTTCTGAGGATTGACACTCAAACCAACTTCCGCACACCAAAGCTGAACCAGGTTTAGAGCTGAGCCCATTACCTCACTCACTGTGCAGTCAAATTTGCCTTTGATTATGATAGTGATGTCGTCTGCATAACCAATGGCCTCGAAACCGTTTTCGCAGAGTCTAAGGAGGAGTTCATCAACGACAAGACACCACAGAAGCGGAGAGAGGACACCTCCCTGTGGGCAGCCTCTGACAGCGTTAACGCAAACAGAAGAGCCGCTAAGTGTTGATCTAATTTCACGTCCACGTAACATGTTCCCAACCCATGTGATCGTTGACGAAGGTATGTTTCTAGCCGTAAGGGCTCTAAATATACTGTCATAGCCTGTGTTATCGAAAGCACCCTCGATATCAAGAAAAGCACCCAGAGCAATTTCCTTGTCTTCGAGAGTACTTTCAATTGAGCCTACAAGTTTGTGTAGAGCAGTCACAGTGGATTTCCCTTTAGTGTAGGCGAACTGAGTCCTATGCAATGGACGGTCACAGTCTATCTTCTCCCTTATGTGCAGGTCCAATAGTCTTTCCATTGTTTTTAGGAAAAATGACGTCAAGCTTATTGGTCTGTAGGATTTAGGTAGATCCTCCGGCTTGTTTCCGTGTTTCGGGATAAATACAACGTTAACAGCTCTCCACACGCGTGGTACATACCCCAAGGTGTAACTAGCCTTCATGAGAGTAATAAGGGGATAAATAATTATCCCAAGGCAGTTTTGGAGCAAGGCCGGAAAAATACCATCCGCTCCAGGTGCCTTAAAAGGTTCAAAATAGTTGATTGCCCATTTTACCTTCCTGAGGTCAAAGATAACTCCAGCAAGGCTTTTTAGCCGGCTACTCGGTATATGGATGTTTTCCACGATATCAGGCGGTTGTGATGCTGCTTGAACTGAACCAGGGAAATGGGTCTGTAATAGGAGCTCCAGTGTTTCTTTGGGACATTCTGTGTAAGAACCATCCTGTCTCTTTAGGAGGCCTATTCCATTTGAGTGCTCTTTTGATAGAGCCTTATGTAGGCGGGCTGCTTCCGGCAATGACTGGATACTTTCACAGTGCTTTCTCCAGCACTCTCGCTTAGATCGCCTGATAAGGGTGTTATATTCAGTAAGAGAGCTTCTATAATCATCCATCTGGTTTAAGCGTTTAGCTTTATTAAACTTCTTTCTTACTTGAGCTCGTTTGCGAACCAGTTCATCGTTCCACCAGGGAACCATTCGAGTAGTGGTCGGACCACTCGGGGTCGTACTATTGTGGTAAGAGGAGATTAAGGTTTCATTTAACATTTCCGCCGCTAGGTCCACCTCGCCGGTTGTGTCGATGGGGTTCAGCAGTTAATCGGCATGGCAGGAGATTGATTCACGGAAAAGATTCCAGTCCGTCCTCTTCGGGCAGAAACGTGTAGAATGAGCCTCAGATTTTCCCAGGATTTCGAAAAGGATGTGTCTATGATCCGAGAGGGACACTTCGTCGGATACTCTCCATTTCGTAATGGACCTCGATACGTTCCCGCTTGCCAGGGTGAGATCTAGAACCTCCTCCCTGTTCTTGGTGACAAAAGTGGGTTTGCATCCTCTGTTCATGACATATATATGTTCTCGCATAAAATATTCAAGGAGATATTTACCTCTCCTGTTGTCGTTGCTACTACCCCATACTCTGTTGTGGGCGTTGGCGTCGCAGCCAATGATAAATTGGTAGTTGTTACGCACGCAGAAGTCAGTAAGCTCTTGCGTTTCAAGCGGAGGAATCGTGTCTATATCTCCGGGAAAGTAGGCGGAGGCAACAACTATTTTCTGGTAACCGCAGCCGTTCGCAGTCGAAACCTCTAGAAGAATCGCCGTTAAATCCTTGGAAATGAATTTAGTTAAGGGCAGAAAGCGGGCGTGTTTGTCGATCAGGAGAGCCGCCCGAGGCCGGTCCGTAGATCTGTCGTAAACTAATTTACTCGATGGTGTGTTTAGGCCGCGCACGCGGCCGTCTGAGGCCACCCAAGGCTCTTGTATAAGGGCCAGTGTGGCTTGTTTTTCGGCGAGAAACCTGCACACAGTGGCCGATGCACCTTTCGCGTGGTGTAGGTTGGCCTGTAACACCTTTATGGTGCTCATTATTGGTTGTTGAAAGAGCGGTCGACAAGGCTTTTCCGCTTACCTTGTCTAGACTTGCCGCCTACGTCGCGTTTGCCGCCTCTGCTGCCCCTTTGTGTTGATGAAGTGGATATGGATGGACGCCCAGTCGACTGTCCAGAGGAGTTACCGAACGACAAAGCGCCGCGGCCGATGGTTCTACTCGGATCGGGTTGTAAGTTAAGTGCGGTGGAGACGGATACCGAAGTGATATTTTTGTTGCGATTGCCCAAGTTTGACGTTGTCGGTGACGCTTCTGCGTTTCCCTTGTTGTTCGATGCGACGGGGACATTGTCTGTTCGAAGTTGGCAATTGATGCTTGCAGTCGGCCCATGGGATGCAGGTTTAGGATCCACGCTCACCATTTTACGTCGGGGTGCTGTGAAGGCGGTATTTTCAGAGGTTCTCCGAGCACTAGCAACAGCGTCGCGGCTGGTTGAGGGTAGGGAGTGAGGGAGGCAAGCTGCCATATCCCCGTCACTTAGTTGATTCGACACCTCATCACTGGCTTTCTCCGAAGAGTGGTCTTTGAAACGACGTCCCTTTCCCCTAATATTGAGAGTGACGGTAGAGTACCTGTAACCGATCACACCATTCCACTCTTTTAGACAGTTCCATGAACACGCGTCAATGGCCAACACCAGATGAAGGCTGTGTTCCTTAGTTGTTGAGTTGATGACTCTCCAGCGATCAGTTTGTAGGCCGTTGTAGTCTTTGATAGCGGTTAGGACCGCTTCTGGCCCGAGAGAGGCGCTGTGAGGGAAGTATCCCCTGATCACATGAGATCTAGGGAAATCTATCTCCTCTACGAGTGTAAACTCAAAGGGCAACTTTGCCCTGAAGTTCTGGTAGTTTTCACGGACCCAGTTTGCAGTATCAGTATCCATGCATGTCAGCAAGAGCCAACCCGAGCGCGGCACGCAGGATTGGAAAAGAATCCTGAGGCCGTCCGGTCTGTGCTCTGCCACAACTTTAGGAATGCTGTCATGCAACTGAGCGACCTGTTCAGCAGTCAACGAATCTTTACCTTGATCATGGGAGCAAAATCCTAGCTTGACTGACCTTAGCATCTGGCTGTATGAAGTTCTGTTAGGCACAGAGTGAGCCTGCTTGAGCTTTTTAGCCTTGGCTAAAACCGGAGACTGCTCCTCTGAGCGGCCTCGTTTGACGACTGGCTTGATGGCGGGTGTAGTGAACGCTCTTTGAAGCGCTTCATCTCTAGAACACCCGCTGGCCAATGATTGGTTGAAGCGGCGCCTTTGGCTTCCGGACATGTTAACACGACTAGAAGCCTCGTTAACTCCCATTCTGCTAACGGCACCATATATTGATGAGAGGCCGGATTTTACCGAACCTGCATCATCGGTAAAGGCATCCTCACCCGAGACCAAAGTCTCAGTGTCGGACGTATTAGAGTAGTCTGATGAGGACAGGTTGATTAAGGTTTGTTGGCGCATAGCCCTCGATGGCCCTGCCACTTCCTTTGTGGGCACAGGAGCTTCACAAGAGGAAGAGTGGGTAGAATTGTTTGATAGTTTCGACGCTTCCTTTGCGAGCACAGGAGCTTCGCAAGAAGAAGAGTGGGTAGAATTGTTGGATAGTTTCGACGCTTCCTTTGCGAGCACAGGAGCTTCGCAAGAAGAAGAGTGGACAGAACTTTTTAATGACTGCGACGCTTCCTTAGCGAGCACAGGAGCTTCGCAGGAAGGAAGGTTAGTAGGAAGCCCGACGGCTGCCTGGGTTGATGCATTTAGAGCCGCATCAGGCTCATGATTTGTTAAGGAGTCCATACGATTCCCACGAGTATCCGGGATAATAGGTCACCGACGACTTCACCCGGTTGCCGCCGGAAGTCTGATTAAAACTGAAGGTCGACTGGTATTCAGAGTGCTCCGTTAGAGATGACCATTTACGTCCCTGGTCATCTTCCCTCGATGGGCACGGGTCGCGTAACACCCCGAGGATTTAGGACAAATCTAACATCCGGGAGCGTAGTCAAATACCCTATCATTTTACATATTCACACTAAATGTATTGCCTATTATAATCAGCTTTTGCACCTTTGTTAGGACACCCTGTTGATATTTCGTAATCTCAAAGGTGTTTGTAGCAAATAGCCTACCATTCTGCAAATTTACACTGAATTTCATGTCGATATATGAGCCGATACACCCTTTTCCGATGACAAATATAATAATCGACTTTCGCACCTCGTCTCGGACACCCTGTGACCATTTCGTAATCTCGAAGGCATTCGTAGCAAATACCCTACCATTCTACACATTCAAACAAAATTTATTCCCGATTATAATCAGCTTTTGCACCTTTTTTAGGACACCCTGTTGATATTTCGTAATCTCAAAGGTGTTTGTAGCAAATAGCCTACCATTCTGCAAATTTACACTGAATTTCATGTCGATATACGAGCCGATACACCCTTTTCCGATGACAAATATAATAATCGACTTTCGCACCTCGTCTCGGACACCCTGTTACCATTTCGTAATCTCGAAGGCATTCGTGCGACTCACAAGGATGACGATGACTAATACCGTCTCGCAGGTCAGAGTGCAGAATCGACTCACTGACCTATTTGAAACTCGTACTGGACTCAAGCAGGGCGACGGGCTGGCGCCGACGCTCTTCAACCTTGCTTTGGAGTATGTAATTCGAGCCATGAATATGGACAGCAGCGGAACGCTACTCATCAAGTCGACTCAATTAGTAGCGTACGCCGACGATATCAACATCATGTCTCGAAGGTTGGGTGATGCAGAAAGCCTTCTGCATAACCTCAATAACGCCGCAAAGGAAGTTGGACTACATATCAACGAAAGCAAAACAAAGGCCATGATGCAATCGAAAACAAGGACGCCAGCAAATCCAAGCATCACAGTGGGGGACCTTAATATCGAGTATGTAGACAACTTCAACTATCTGGGTTGTAACTTATCAAAGGACGCCAACGAAACCGACGAAATTAAGCGACGGATACAACTAGCCAATAAGACATATTTCTCGGTCCTCCCTATAATTAATTCGAAACTTGCGCACAGGAACACGAAGCTCCGCGTGTACAAAACGATCATCCGACCCGTGCTATGTTATGGCTGCGAAACATGGACCCTCACCCAAGCCTCCGAAATTTTGCTAGACCGATTCGAACGAAAGGTCCTTCGGCGAATTTTCGGGGCCGTTCGCGAGCGAGACCAATGGCGTATCCGGTACAACCATGAGTTGTATCAATTGTACGATGAGCTGGAAGTATCGAAAATCGTGAAGCTTCAACGTTTGCAATGGGCGGGGCATGTACAACGGATGGACGATAATCGCATGCCAAAGAAAGTGATGAACGCACAACGAATTGACGGAGCGAGGTTGCGTGGACGACCGAGAGCTCGCTGGGATATCTCCGTAGGTGAAGACGCCCACCAGCTGCTGGGCTTCCGAAACTGGAGGACGAGGTCACGTAACCGCGACAATTGGAGGTCAACGATTCAGGCGGCCAAGGCCCGACGTCGGGCTATCGTGCCACATTGATGATGATTCGTAGCAAATACCCTACCATTTTACACATTCACACTGAATTTCGTGTCGATCGGTTGAGCAGTTAATTCGAAATCCACCGAAAAATAATTTTAGCGTATATTGACTCGCTGGATGGGTGCTAGTCGAATTGAACATGTCCTATTCCACTAGTATCTAGGAAATGTGTCTGTTGACTAGCTACTAGTCAAATTGCACAACAGTTTGTTGATTGTTTACGACGTCGTCACCGTAGTAATTTCTCGTTTGCAACTAACTCCTGTGTATAGGGTGACTAGATGCGCGTCTAGTTGCATCACACTTTCGGTGACGACGTCGTAACAACGCATAGTCACCCATTTACATGACACTGTTTTCGTTGTTTATTACGTGTCGTCGCCTATGGTGATTTCTCGAATGCAACTTTACTAGTACTAGTAGCTCGCCAAATGTGACTGTAGCTTTAGAGGCTGGAGCATTCGATCGGCGTCCAGTTACGGGTAGACCTAGGGCTACATCAACAGCAGATGATCGTTATATCCAACTCAATGTTCTGCGAAATCGCCGCCTCAACGCAGTTGAAGTCCAACAAAAGCTACGTGGTCACGGCTGTATCTTCCTAAGCGGACATACAGCATTAATTTTCATCGAACCGACGCCGACCGGCCGTAAACGTAGATTGACTTTACATCGCTTCATCAATGAAACCCTCACAGTCCATGTGATGATCTTACGCAGATTATTTCGGGCATAATACCCAGTTGATGCAGGATAATGCACGGCTTTATGTTGCTCATGTGGTGACCCAGTATCTACAGGACGTCGGCATTCGTCTGATGGACTGGCCAGCTCAAAGCTCGGACTCGAATCCAATAGAAAACTTATGGGATATCAATTTTTTTAGAATGAATTTGGGAAACCATTGGCATAGAATTATTCTATGTACCAAATGGTCCAATTCAAAATTATCACCTATTTAAGGCTTTAATTCGGGTCTCGTCACCCAATGGACCTACTCGTCAGGAGCTACCATAGTCCATTGGGGAGGTAGCTGGACCCTTTTTACCTGGTGATATTGGCACGGCTGTTACCAGCAATTTTCAAAATATTGAGCTTTTGCTTTTATAAGGATCTCAATTTTACTTGACCACGAATCATATTTTAGTATGAAATTTATACTACTATTCACGACTCAGCGCAACTCACACTTTTTTTTTACGGAAAAAAGAAGAAAAATGATCTTTATCTATTTTTTTTATTATTTTTTTCGGAAAAAAAATGTAAGTTGCGCTGAGTCGTGAATAGTAGTAAATTTCACTTATGGGATAAGCTGAAACGTCGGATTCGAGCCCGCGTTCCTACTCCAACAACGCTTCCAGAACTGCGAATCTCAATTGAAGAGGAGTTGAGGTGAGGTCTATGAATTCAAGGATGCTAGCAAGGGGAGGGAACACTGAATACTGACCAAACACTTTGCTTAAAATTTTGACTTTGTTTTCAACTTAAATTTGAACTTTTCACTAACAAGACCAGAAAACGACTGGAAACGACCCTTATTTGTAAAATCTTTAAAAAAGACTTAGGTAATAAATCTCAATGTGTTTCCATTCATTTTAATTGTCATGCAAAGCACTTCCTGTAGATATAACTTTCATAGTAGTAACTTTTATACTTTTTGAGAAAATTGGGTTAGAGTTCGAAAGTTGCGGGTGGGCCGATAATTTTGTTGTCGAGTTTATTATTCAGAAACTTGATGACTATGTGCTAAGATAATGGGCCAGCTTTTAGCAACTTTACAGATTTCAAACTACAATGTACCGTTATGAAATTCGGGTTTAATTCTGACACTAAAAATGTAACCCTTAAATGCATGGGGTCTGAACCCATTATCGTAACTGACCTCCCGCTATGTAAAATCGGTCACTGAACACGGAATCAGCCTTTATATTCCCAGGAAATTGCCCGTTTTCCCAGAAAAACGAATATAGTAGAATTTGCATTGTGTACCAAATGTGGTACGCCATGCATTCAGGCCATGTGTTGTAAATGAAAGACATTTTAAACATTTTATTTAATCTGCCGCTTACTTTAATAGTAACAGTGCAAAAAAGAAAGAATAATGATTTTTGAGAGTTTTGATCGAAATTATAGTGGAAACTCGATATAATGAACTTCTCTTCATTAAAGGAAAGGCTGTCATTTCTATAGAAAATCGCGAATATTCAGTTTTTTAAAAGAGAGCTCGGGTAGGAACGTGATTAGTTTCCTATTTCTTATTGAAATTTGTACCGATGCCTATTTGTGACATATGCTGAAAGTTTGTGGAAAGTGGAGTAGGTCTTACTACCCCTACATCCCCTACAAACCTAAATTTAGCCATATATTTTGATAGAATGTCGCGAAAAACTTCAAATATGTGTCAAGTGGTAGTTGTTGGATGTCCTTATGAAAAATTAAAAATGCGATAGATCCGACTCATATACCCCTTCCTCCCTTACAAAAAAACATGGAATTGATTATTTTGGGCTTTGCGTGCGAGCTAGCTGTACATGAATATAGGGTATGCACTCAATATGCTATTAGCGCGATTAGAACACGGTCTCGTTATAAAATAAATAGTTTATTTAATAGTTCGCTACAAACCTGTTCCACTGTTAAAGGTATTTTCGGTTTTTTCCTCCTCCCGGTTTCAACCCGGACGGTTGTTTGTTCATACGGTTAAAACCGAAAAAAAAAATCTTTCAAAATTCCTACCATTTTTTATATTCTCTTGATTTTTCAGTCTGCAATTTCTATTACTTGTTCCCTATGAAAAATTTCGTTTCCAAATTTCAGCCCTTAAACATATTTTCGAGCGCTCTCCTTTTTGCTATTACTCGTAGAACCATCACTTAGCCAAATTATCTCTCCTTGTATCTTTGATTTGATTTTGCATACGACACGAACACCAGCAATTTGAATTTGTATGCATTTTTTTTACTAAAATTCTACAAATCAGTGAAAAGACTCGGTTAACCGGAAAACCGGTACTTTGAACCCGGTTAAAGCCGGACTGTCTAGCCTAAGCTGACCAGATCCTTCAGGGACAAATGCTGTACATAATGTTGACCAGAATACAATTAATATTGCAATTGCGAATTTCCCATAAGCGAACACCATTGGTCATTAGAAGTGTTTCCTTACGCTCCTATAATGCATTCATGTTTAGTCTTGCACATTTGACGAAAATAGAACACAACCATTCCCATTCCGAAAGAGAACCTTTCGTATAAATTGTAGAAAAATATACAGAGGGTCAATGCGTACTTGGTCTAAGTATTGGATATTGATTAAGAATGCATTTCTCATTATCATGAGAAACCAATAGTCGGAAACAGCTCTCCAATGTCGTGTTACTATCATTTCACTCGTGCTTCTTGACCTCTCCATTTGTCAATAATCTCTCCTCTATTGAGGTAACTCCTCAAGAGGCATAGCTCGTCGAATCGGCCCATTACGAGCATAAAATTAGAAGTGGGACTGGACGCTAGAGGCGGATCTCCTATCTGCACTTCTTGTTTGTATTATGCTCCGTAGCACAAATCTGATTTTTTACATTTCCTCACATCGTAGACCAATAAGCAAGCTGTCTTAACTGCTGACCGTGACTTAATTAGTATAAATGGTGGTACACGCAAGCAGACGTTTAAAAGGAAGTTTTTGTCATTTTAAGACCCCACATCAAGTTTCTAAAAAAATTGATGTGCTACGGTTCTGGTAACTCTGAATAAACAGGAATTCCTCCTAAGAGCGCCTGCTTACTCACTTTAGTTGATGGAAAATGTCGGGATATTATGGAAGTTCCACTGTTTATGAAGCGTATGGAAAAAATCTTTATTTTTCTCACTCAATGAAAAAGCTAGCTTTTGAATTGATTCTCTCACTCGCATTATACCTTTTCACCAGAAGCATCTACTGAAACCATAGGTAGGCTCGCAGGCTAAATAGGCTCGCTAAGGACGGTGTTCATAGAAAGTATAATAAAAAAGGCAACTGAAACTTGTAGAACTCGATAGGGCGGGAACTTTGAAAAGCCTACTGGCAGTAAATATTTAAATCTGCCATACATCATGTTGAAATCTTATTTATTTTTTTTCTAATTATGTAAACTGCTGTTTGAGAACTGGAAATGCGTATTTCACTGAACTTTAAATCAATGGAAAGTTTCAGTAATATGCCTCTTCTTGAAACTTGCCACCTCGGGCAGATTGTCTGTGCCCATTATGTGAAATTCTCCCTTCCCATTCGTAATGAAATGACGAAAATCGATCTGAGGTCTCAGAGTATTATCGCTTGATTGTCGCTCCTCAAGGCGTTGGGGCATTGCAACAATGTCGAGTTTGTAGCACCCTCTTTATGGTAAATGACTATTGTCCAATGTTCTATAATAAAGGGTGTGCCAAAAAGAATGCTTCGTTAAGAAGACAGAATTGTATATTGACTTTTTTATAAAATTCGAATTAGCTTTATAGTCGTTTTTCCCAAATTCCAGCTGTCTGCAGACCAGTTTGAAATTTTATTACTACGGGCCAAATGCAATGGTGGTTAAATTAAATAGTTCGACAAATATACGAGCTATAACCAGCAATTCTTGTACTAGAACGATTTTTTTTATTTGAGTATGAAATAGACTACTTATTTTGTAAAACTTAAGACGTTAAGTTCTGCCCCAGAATCAAATACTGTATTAGTGGTCTGCGGGGCGGGTTAATTCGTGAGGTCGTCGTGAATTCGGTCAGAGAAAAATAATAACTTTCCACGAGACTAAATTCAAATTCGCGGAAAAATATGAATTCTAAACAAAGGAATAAAGAACACTTTAACAAACCTAGAATCCCTGAAGATGGGCCAATATATATGCCGGAAATATATTGGATGAGGTGAAAAATTTGAGTGTTTTTCCTTATTCGGGTTTTTTTAAAAGGAGGCAATACAAAAAGTTGCATCATCCCTTACAACCCGGCAATACAAAATCATAAAATTATGAATTCTAGAAATTTCGAAGAAATCAGTCGCGAACTGCAGTCCAATATCGTCGTTATTGACCAAAATATGGAGGCAGGGACACAAAATCTTAAGAAGGCTAAACACAGAATCCTATTTTTCCGCGAATTTTAATTTAGTTTCGTGGAAAGTTATTAATTTTCTGTGATCGAACTCACGTCTCACGACGACCTCACGAATTAACCCGCCCCACTGGTTGTCAAACAGATGTTGACGGCGCTGTGTGTCATCATGTGAGTGGCTTGGAGTTTTGACATAGTTTCTAATAAGAAAAATATGAGGCCTATCATTCATATTTTGCGATCGAAAATTGTTTTTCCTAGTACGTACACATCGCAGGTCGGTCCGTCAAGAATGCTGTACATTTTGCTGTACGCTTCTCAATGCTGTACGATAGGTCTAAATGCTGTACTGTACAGCGAAATGCTGTACGTATGGTCAGCTTAGCTAGCCGGCTTTGCAGGAAACCGAAAAAAAACGAAAACCGGGTTACGGGCCGGTTTTTGACATCGCTCCTTCCCAAGTTTGTGCAGGTCCCAGGACCTGTCCACATGAATTATATCCCTGTAATTTTTTGTTTATGCTGGCAAAAGTCCAAGTATCTTACTAAGATGTTAAGTGCGGAACCTCCGTCTTTAGTGGCGTGTCCTAAGGACAAAACAAAAGATGTGAACATTTTTTTTCAGTATACTTGCCAGATAAAAGGTCTGGGATTATAAGAACCGGTGACCGGTGTGCTATAGAAAACAAAATTACAAAAACGATCCTTCAAAATCAACTATGACAGCCCCGTTTCCTTGGATCCTGAACAGGACTGATTAACCTAGCTTTCATAAAAAAAATCACAGAAAATGTCCTGGAAAAATGGTTCGGTGACATAATTTGTATGAAAATTTAGGTTATTTGGACCTGTTCTGGGCCCAATAAAACGCTCCATCATGTTGAAAGAGCTGACAATTAAAATTTTATGAACATATCCTACTCTACCCACCACCAAAGTTGAATAATATCATCAACTAAAAAGGATCGGAATGTATGTGTAGATATTTCTGAAAATGGTCTAATGTCCAATGCATAGTGTACCATATATGGTACGTTGCAAAATTGGTGCAAACAATACCTTTGGTAACCTTTTTGTCAAAATCTCAAAAGAATCTCAAGAACACATTCATATTTAATCACCAGTATTTTTCCTTTTCCAAATAACGGTAAATTTCGCCAAGTTTTTTTAGCTCTAAAGAATAGCTTTTAAAATTCCACAAAAAATAACGTTGGTCTACTTTGGTGGCGCACAGACAATTTGAGGAAAGCTTCGGCAAGCCAAAATTGAACTAATGTGAAATCCTGGTTTGTCTACTTTGAGAAAAAGTAAAAAAAATAAAAAATTGAATAATCGCTTGACTTTTACAGGAAAATAGCCATGTACCATTATATGGTACGTTATGCATTTAAGGGTTAAACTGAAATTTTTTCAAAATTCAAAACGTTGAAACGTTCCATATGTTCGTTCATTGGAAATTTTATGTATTTTCAGAAGAATATGAAAAACACTGATTCAGGGAAACTGGAAGCTAGAAAATAAGAGTTTTTTGAAAAAAGTCGAGTTTTTTGACAAGAATCACAAAAGTGCAATTACTCTTTAACGGTAAAAGCTAGAGATATAATTTGGCGAAATTTTTCCTAAAACATCCTGTAGAGTCTTCTATAGGTCTATGGCTAACCAGCTGCGGGTCACTCTGTATAATATGTTAGAGTTTTATTGGAAAATTCGGCGCTAAAATAGCAAATAAATTAGAATATTTTCATTTAGACATAGGCAAAGTACGGCCCGCGGGCCAAAAGCGGCCCTTTGGGCTATTCAATCGGGCCCGCGACATGGTGTGAAAGAAACCCTTAAAATTACACATAGTGCAAAATTTCTGTGGAGCTAGTACAGGATAACAGTTTCCTACTCATTGCGTCTTGCAACATCACAAACATCAAAGGAGTAGTAGTAGTGTACGACCTTAAGACTTTTTTTACAGATCTTCTCAGTAACATCAACAAATTGAACCTTAAAATCCAGGGAACAAGTCAATTAAGCAATGATATCCGGAGTAATGCGATTGCATTTATTTTTGAAACAACTATTCAAGAAATACCTTACTCATTTCACATGACTAAAAACTATTGCAGTCAGGGAAGACAAACTTAAGAGTTACGAAAGTTGTTGAAAGGAATCTCGACATTTATAGAATGCCATTTAATGTGGACTGTGATTCAATTAAGCGCACCATAGACTCAGCGATTTATCAAAGCTCATTTCTGTGGAGAAAGCACATTTTCTGTGGAAAAAGCCCATTTTCTCTTGAAGCAACCCTTTCTCAATGCTTCTAAAGTTGAGTTCTATAAGGCCCCGGCAAACTCAAGCTTCCGGAACCTAAAAGGTCACGCCCAGAAGATAATTGCAACGTTTGCTTCTTCCTACATTTGTCAACAGGTGTTTTTTTCCATGAAGCTTCGATAGAACAGCTTTAGAAACCGATTGACTGACGATCATTTAGCTTCCCTGCTGCGAATCAGTTCATCATCGTTTGAACCAGATTACGAACAACTTTTAGAATCTTACTGTTATACGCTGTATAAGCCTGACTTATGTAAAGATTGGAAACAGCGTTTATTATTTTATTTCCACACAAAAATTAGAGATTAAGAAGAAATTTTTAATATCAAATGGAAAAATTATGAACTCCAGAATTCATGTTTGCTCAACAAGGAAAGAAAATTAAATTGAAAAAAAAAGAGATCGAGGTTTATTTCGGGTGCTGCCGAAATTTGAATACCCGTCACACCTAATTACCCTTACCCAAGCCTCCGAAATTTTGCTAGACCGATTCGAACGAAAGGTCCTTCAACGAATTTTCGGGGCCGTTCGCGAGCGAGACCAATGGCGTATCCGGTACAACCATGAGTTGTGTCAATTGTACGATGAGCTGGAAGTATCGAAAATCGTGAAGCTTCAACGTTTGCAATGGGCGGGGCATGTACAACGGATGGACCATAATCGCATGTTAAAGAAAGTAATGAACGCACAACGAATTGACGGAGCGAGGTTGCGTGGACGACCGAGAGCTCGCTGAGAGATCTCCGTAGGTGAAGACGCCCACCAGCTGCTGGGCTTCCGAAACTGGAGGACAAGGTCAGGTAACCGCGACAATTGGAGGTCAACGATTCAGGCGGCCAAGGCCCGACGTCGGGCTATCGTGCCACATTGATGATGATACATCAATGGTTTGTTTTCCTTACAATAAGAGGAATATATGTCGAAAAAAGAAGAACGAATCGGGGTTTAAAAAAAAACATTCTTTACGCTGAAGACTGGCGCCAAAAATTTAAATTTTATCTTTAATTAATGTGGCGTATTTCGTACATACAATTTCATTTTATACCCTTTTTTTTTATACCCACGCTAATAGGGGGGTCCACAACTTTTTAGCTCCGTTTAGTCGTCTAACTTTAAGAATCTCACACAATGCCTGCTTTCAGCTTTACATGGTCTATTAGACAGTTGTATGGAATGGCGTCTGGCCTCACAGGCCGGGTGCGCCTGATCACGTCATAATTTAGAATGTGCCTAAACTACGCGAAAGCGCTGCATAAAAGATGCTTTCCCACATTTAATTTGGAGCATTACGATCCTTTTATAATAACTATTATCAATTTAGACTGCCTGCCTTTCATTAATATCAATTTTTCTAACGAACCATGGATGCGGGATTCTTCCTAGCTTGGTTTTTTTTCGGTAAATCGATAATTTTATTTCTGTGTTATACTGTCTAGTAAATAGGTTTCTTAGTACTATACAGGGTGTCCGGAAACTGCCGCATAAACGCACCGGATTATGATTCCTCAGTTGATTTCCAGCAAAAAAGTTGTACGGAACATACGCCCTCAGCTTGACCCTTTAGCTGCCACAGGCATTTAAAGATTTTTGAAAAAATCATTTTCTTGCACGACTTAAAGCCTAATATCTCCAAAGCTAGACCAGCTAGAAAAGTGAAAAATAATTAAATATTACAGCCAACAAATTTACCTGTAGAATAAAACTAACCGCACTAAAATCGGATAAGAGGTTTGGTTTTACAGAGCTTCAAAATCAAATTAGCGTGATTTGGCCCAAAAACAATCTTTTTTTCCATCTCAATTTTCTCCAACTTCTGCCAAGGTAAGGTGCCTGTACGATTCTTCTAAAAATTGGCGAATAGTATTACGATCATATCTTTCTTATATCATTTTGATCTAGCTCCATTACTTCTAACAGTTTTTATACGTTAAGTGTAGAAAACTAGGGTTAATTTTAGCTTGAATTCAATACAATTCAATTCATACTGCCCCTAAAGATCTGCAATTGGTAAAATCTATTCAAAGTATGTCGAAATCGAGCCAAAATTAACACTAGTTTTCTGCACTTAAGGTACTAAAACTGTTAGAAATAATGGAGCTAGAATAAAATGGTGTAAGAAAGATATGATCGTAAGACTATGCGCCAATTTTTATAATAAATAATCGTACAAGCACCTCACCTTGGCAGAAGTTGGAGAAAATTGAGATGGAAAAAATATGGTTTTTGGGTCAAATCACACAAATTTGACTTTGAAGCTCTGTAAAAACCAAACCTCTTATTCGATTTTAATGTGGTTAGTTTTATTTTACAGGTAAATTTGTTGGCTGTAATAATAATTTTATTTTAGTATTCTAGCTTGTCTAGCTTTGGAGAAATTAGGCTTTAAGTCGTGCAAGAAAATAATTTTTTCAAAAATCTTTAAATGCCTGTGGCAGCTAAAGGGTTAAGCTGAGGGGATATGTTCATACAACTTTTTTGCTGGAAATAAACTGAGGAATCAAAATCCGGTGCGTTTATGCGGCAGTTTCCGGACACCCTGTATTTACTTTAATTAGATCCCTTGCCTTGTATACTAATAAGTTAATTTCCGAAAAGTATCTGAAATTTAAAGTAACATATTAAGGAAAAAGGACACAAATAGATGGGTGGCCTCTCAGGCCGAGTGCGCCCGATCTTGTTTTGATTTGAGGTGCGCCCGACGGAGGGTTAACTTTGTCATTATACCCTTCGCTCGTAGAGTCAACGAAGGGTATATTAACTTTGTCATGAAGTTTGCAACGCAATGAAGGAAGCATCTCCGACCATATAATAAGTATACATATATGATCAGCATAACATGGGAAGTCGATTGGGCGATGTCCGTCTGTCTGTCTGTCCGTCTGTCCGTCTGTTGCTACGCGTTTTACTCGGCCAATTTAAAAGCTATGAAGCTGAAATTTTGCACAAATGCTTCTTTTTGCTGCAGGCAGTTTGTATGTTTGAATCGGTAAAGTCGGACCATGGGGTCATGGGGCTGCCATACAAACCTAACCCCCCAAATTAGGTTCTTCTAAGAAAAACTTTTTTATTTGTGCATCGATTTCAACCAAATTCCACACAAATGTATTTCTATTGATGACACACAACATAACACAAACCCAACCCCCCAAATTAGGTTCTTCTGAGAAAAACGTTTTTGTTTGTGCATCGATTTAAACCAAATTTCACACAGACATTTTTTTCTTGATGACACAAAACATATCTAAGAATTGATCAAATTGGATAATGGGGTCATGGAGCTGCCATACAAACCTAACTCCCCAAATTAGGTTCTTCTAAGAAAACCTTTTTAGTTGTGCACCAATTTCAACCAAATTTCACACAAATGTGTTTCTCTTGATGACACATAACATATCTAAGAATGGATCAAATCGGATAATGCAGTCATGGGGCTTTCCATACAAATCTAACCCCCCAAATTAGGTTCTTCTAAGAAAAACTTTTTTATTTGTGCACCAATTTCAACAAAATTACACACAAACTTGTTTCTCTTGATGACACAAAACATATCTAAGAATTGATCAAATCTGACCATGGGGTCATGTGGTGGCCATACAAACCCAACCCCCATTTTGGTTCTTCTAAGAAACATTTTTTGCACCAATTTCACAAAACCTTGAATTAATGTGTCTTTACCAAAGCAACAAAAAAATTAAAAAACGAATGGAATCGTACTGTGGAGTCATGCTCCCGCAACCCCAATAAAATTTTCCGAGTAAATATTTTTATTTGCCGACTTATTTCAACCAAGCCCGAAACTTTTGTCAAGACGGAAGAAAAAGAATGAGGAGGGGGATTAAATACAAGTCATTGGTACGCCCGAAAAAACTTTTAGCCAAAGGAGAGCGAAGGGTATCCAAATTTCGGCCGCGCCCGAAATTAGCCCCGGCCCCCGGGGGTTGGCGAGCGTAGCGAGCAGGGGGCGAAGCCCCCTAGTTATTTGTCAAACCCCACTTGTCTTTTTGTTTTATATAATTTACTTTCAAAGGGGTGAGCACTAATTGTTGGGAATATTCCTAAATTTCTGACATCGTCAACTACATGAGACAGAATATGTATGTTACTGGTTATATGTTCTACGCCATATATGTTTCTGTAGTATTCGATGAAATGTAGAAATAATGTGTGAGCTAAGTCAAGATATTGATTGTATGCGGTTGATGAACATACAGTTACCGCCGAAAAAATTATAAGAAAATGTTTGTATACAACGTGTGGTATGTGATCCTTCAATATGAGAACTCCTACATAAAATAAGAATGTGCGAAACTCTAATGCTTTCCAATGAGCAAGACAGTCTAGCCCTCTTACCGCTCGATGTATTTCGGGAGGCAATTTTATTTTTAGTAATCGACCTGAAATGAAGCTACTTTCATTTGCACTCCATTTGGTTTTATAATTATTCAATTTTCCGTCCCTCCATCCAATCAATAGCCTTTTCATAATGCCTAAATACCGCATGCAACGTTTTCCGATTTCACCTGTTCCTAGATACGTTGAGGCTAAGCCATTTATTTATATGGGGAATGTGAGTTTTGCAGTTAGACTCTTCGTTTATAAAAATATGTTTTTTTCAATTTTTTCCGGCCCGCCTAGATAATTTGTGATTTTATCTGGCCCTCCCCTTAGTTTGCCCATCTCTGATTTAGACCTTTTCTAAAAAGCTCCATAATTCTTGAAAAAACGCAAGTTCAGCCATGTAATTTTGCGTGAGTATTCGCATAAGTGGAGATGATTTTTACTGAAAATTGAGTTGTTTCGATCAAAAACCCTTATTATCCCCCATTTGAATTTGGCTAAATGGCGTGACCATAATTCCCCCCAAAATTGGAACAGAAAGCTAAATTTTGCTTTCTTGTCATTGGAGGGCACCATTTTATCACTCACCAAAAATTAGCTCAATTGGGAGGTACCTTTAGCTTTGATCCGATTGAACTGATTTTTCTCGGGTCGTATAATCGGGCCCTCTAATGGCAATAAACCAAAATTTAGCTTTACTATTTTCGGGGGAGTCATGGACACCCCATTTTACCAAATTCAAATGGGGGATAATGAGGGTCTTTGATCCGAGCAACTCAATTTTCAGCAAAAATTATCTCCAACTTAATGTTAATACTCCCGTAAAATTACATGGCTGTGATCTTGCGTTTTGTCAAGTGTTATGAGCTTTTTATTTTTATATAAATTTTTTAATTTATTTTTTATTCTAGCGCCGAATTTTCCAATAAAATTCTATATGATTTTAAAGGAAATTTTATGTAGTTTTTTTCGTCCTCAGATCATTTTCTGTATCTCTTGCCGTTTTGAAAATTATCACTAAAAACTGAAAAAAGACCCCATTCCTCCCTTTTTTAAGGTTGCGGATTCCAATCGGTGGGCACTTTTTTTCACATAATCTGGGTGCCATCACCAACCATCCTGCAAAATCCATCTTTGACTATACACCTTTAATGCGGATGCAAAACATGCCTTGTCTCAATAAATCTCTCTCTTAGTTTTAAATTTAGTTTTCTGTTATTTTTATAACGTTATATAAGCTCAAAAATCGAACATGAAAGGAAAAAGTTTATTATTTTGGATAAAAAAAAGATTGCAATCGGTCTTTGCACCCTAGAAAAATATCAGCTTTTGACAACACAAAATCCGTCGATAGAGTTACAATACCTCTCATATTTGTAGTTAGAACCTCAATATTCTTTGTTTTTATAGAATTATATGAATGAATGAATGAAAATTGTTTCACATGGCTTAAAAAAAAATTATATTTTTTTCTCAATTTTATAATAAATTTGCAAACAAAATCATAATGCGGTAATTACCAAAAATTTCATGGAACCCGTTTAGCAGTTTTTGCAAACGGGGTACCTATTTAAATTATCCTGTTCTTTTTTACTCATAATATTATTTGTAATACTAGCAGTATAGTGATGTTCGTAATTATTTTGATTATGTTAAAACTTACTATTATACAGCATATCCAGCCATGTATGGACAATTCTCGCAGGCAATACCGAATCCAATTGCTGCTACATTAGCGCCAACACAACGAGAAGGTAAGCATTTATTGCATGAAAAAATTGGCTTTTTGTTTAATACATAATACCCCAGGAAAATTGGCATTTCACTTCGGAAAAATTAAGGGAAAGCTGGATTTTTGCATGAGCCTTCCTTTCGAGGTCCTAAACAAGCCCCTAAAATTCCCCGTCCCTACGAGTGCCGCTAGCGGTGCTACAGAGGGTCAAAGACCCTCGAAAACAGGTTTCTCTGAATATTTCGATAACGGTAGCATATAAAAAAAGTGGTGTATGGCAAATTTAAAGCTCTTGTGAATTCTCAATAAACGATGCAAAGACCGAATACTTTCGGGCACTCCTAACGGCGCCAAGAGGTCTAACAGTATTTTTAACAAGGCTACATTAAAATCTCTATAACGGTAACTCGTACTAAAAACTTTCGTATGGAAAATTTGTAGCCTATGGGGTTTTGAAGAAAGTGGCCAAATTTCATATCAATATGTACAGCCCTAAGGGCGCTATGGGGGTTCAAACCTTAAAAAAACGTGTTTTTTGAGGTTTTTCGTAAATGGTGCTAAGACGAGGGGGTGCGCTCTAAGGTGTTCTAGGAGAAATTTGTAGCTTCTATGGCTTTTAGTAAGACGCCAAAAGTCCCCAAAGATGGGAGCCCCCCAAACGAAGTTATGAGGGTCCAAATATTCAATTAAGCAGTTTTTGGGGAATATCTCTATAACGGTAACGTGCACCGAAAGCTGTTATAAGGCAAATGTGTAGCTTATATAATTAGCTTAATTAAATATATGAATTTCAGATTGATGCGTGCAATACTAAGGGCGCTATGAGGGTATGAACCGTACAATAACGGTATTTTTTCGTTATTTTCGTGGATTTCTTCATAACGGGAACGCATTCGGTTGGGAAGCCTGTAACAATTTGTTGCTTCTGTAACGTCAACTTAAAATGCCAAAACAACTTATTTATGCGGGCACCCCTAAAGAAGCTATGAGGGGTCAAAGTAAACAACTAACTAAACAAAAAACCGTTTCTCGGATTTTTTTGATAACGGGAACCTCTAGAGGGAACCCATCTGAAATAAATTTGTAGCTCCTGTTGCTGTTACTAAGACGCCAAAAGTCCCCAAAGATGGGAGCCCCTCTAACGAAGTTATGAGGGTCCAAACATTCATTTAAGCAGTTTTTGGGGAATATCTTTATAACGGTAACGTGCACCGAAAACTGTTATACGGCAAATTTGTAGCTTATATACCGCTTAATTAAATATCTGAATTTCGGATTGATACGTGAAATGCTAAGGGCGCTATGAGGGTATGAACCGTACAATAACGGTATTTTTTCGTTATTTTCGTGGATTTCTTCATAACGGGAACGCATTCGGTTGGGAAGCCTGTAACAATTTGTTGCTTCTATAACGTCAACTTATAATGCCAAAACAACTTATTTATGCGGGCACCCCTAAGGAAGCTATGAGGGGTCAAAACTAAACAACTAACTAAACAAAAAAAACCGTTTCTCGGATTTTTTTGATAACGGGAACCTCTAGAGGGAACCCATCTGAAATAAATTTGTAGCTCCTGTTGCTGTTACTAAGACGCCAAAAGTCCCCAAAGATGGAAGCCCCTCTAACGAAGTTATGAGGGTCCACACATTCATTTAAGCAGTTTTTGGGGAATATCTTTATAACGGTAGCGTGCACCGAAAACTGTTATATGGCGAATTTGAAGTTTTTACAACGCCTAACTTAATGTTTAAATCGATACGTGCAGTACTAAGGGCGCTACGAGGTTCCAAAACATGCAAATTCGTCATTTTTGGTTATTTTCGTGAAAATCTCCTTAACGGTAACGTATACCGGAAGCAGTCTGTAAAACGTTGTTGTTTCTATGTTTCAAATAAAATGCTCCATCGATTTGTATGGACATGGAGCCACCATACGGGCATTATAACGTTTTAATAAACTAATTTTTAAAGAAGGTATGTGTAGTGTATGTCTTTACGTACGTCCATATGGGCTTAAAAATTAGTTAATTTATACGTTATAATGCACGTATGGTGGCTCCAGGAGCATACAATTCGGTGGAGCCTCTAATTTGGAACCATAGAAACAACAAATTTTTACAGACTGCTTCCGGTATACGTTACCGTTAAGGAGATTTTCACGAAAATAACCAAAAATGACGAATTTGCTTGTTTTGGAACCTCGTAGCGCCCTTAGTACTGCACGTATCGATCTGAAATTTGAACATTAAGTTAGGCGTTGTAAAAACTTCAAATTCGCCATAAAACAGTTTTCGGTGCACATTACCGTTATAGAGATATTCACTAAAAACTGCTTATTAGGATGTTTGGACCCTTATAACTTCCCTAGGGGGGCTCCCATCGTTGGGGACTTTTGATGTCACACTAACAGACACACGAGCTACAAATTTCCCTCAGATGGGTTCCCTCTAGAGGTTCCCGTTATCAAAAAATTTCCGAGAAACGGTTTTTTGTTTAATTTTGACCCCTAATACCTCTCTTGGGGGTGTTCGCATAGATGAGTTGTTTTGGCGTTTGAATTTGAAGTTATAGAAGCAACAAATATTTACAGGCTTCCTTCCCGAATGCGCTCCCGTTATGAAGAAATTCACGAAAATAACGAAAAATACCGATATTGTACGGTTCGGACCCTCATAGCGCCCTTAGCATTTCACGCATCAATCCGAAATTCAGATATTTAATTAAGCGGTATATAAGCTACAAATTTGATGTATAACAGTTTTCGGTGCACGTTACCGTTAGAAATATATTCCCCAAAAACTGCTTAAATGAATGTTTGGACCATCATAACTTCGTTAGAGGGGCTCCCATCTTTGGGGACTTTTGGCGTCTTAGTAACAGCAACAGGAGCTACAAATTTATTTCAGATGGGTTCCCTCTAGAGGTTCCCGTTATCAAAAAAATCCGAGAAACGGTTTTTTTGTTTAGTTAGTTGTTTAGTTTTGACCCCTCATAGCTTCCTTAGGGGTGCCCGCATAAATAAGTTGTTTTGGCATTTTAAGTTGACGTTATAAAAGCAACAAATTGTTACAGGCTTCCCAACCGAATGCGTTCCCGTTATGAAGAAATCCACGAAAATAACGAAAAAATACCGTTATTGTACGGTTCATACCCTCATAGCGCCCTTAGTATTGCACGCATCAATCTGAAATTCATATATTTAATTAAGCGTTATATAAGCTACACATTTGACTTATAACAGCTTTCGGTGCACGTTACCGTTATAGAGATATTCCCCAAAAACTGCTTAATTGAATGTTTGGACCCTCATAACTTCGTTTGGGGGGCTCCCATCTTTGGGGACTTTTGGCGTCTTACTAAAAGCCATAGAAGCTACAAATTTCTCCTAGAACACCTTAGAGCGCACTCCCTCGTCTTAGCACCATTTACGAAAAACCTCAAAAAACACGTTTTTTTTAAGGCTTGAACCCCCATAGCGCCCTTAAGGCTGTACATATTGATATGAAATTTGGCCACTTTCTTCAAAACCCCATAGGCTACAAATTTTCCATACAAAAGTTTTTAGTACGAGTTACCGTTATAGAGATTTTAATGAAACCTTGTTAAAAATACCTTTAGACCTGTTGGCGCCGTTAGGAGTGCCCGAAAGTATTCGGTCTTTGCATCGTTTATTGAGAATTCACAAGAGCTTTAAATTTGCCATACACCACTTTTTTGTATATGCTACCGTTATCGAAATATTCAGAGAAACCTGTTTTCGAGGGTCTTTGACCCTCTGTAGCACCGCTAGCGGCACTCGTAGGGACGGGGACTTTTAGGGACTTGTTTAGGACCTCGAAAGGAAGGCTCATGCAAAAATCCAGCTTTCCCTTAATTTTTCCGAAGTTTGGCCAAATTTTTGTTCAAATTTCCTGGCGTATAAATAAACATCACATATTTTTTGACTTCTTCATAGTTTTTACCGAGATATATGTACAAATATTAAGAACAATCTAGAATGAAATCACACTCACTGGATTTGCTAAAACTATTATTAGTACATATAGTGATTTTAGCTGAAAAAATGATGAAACCCGAACATCCAAAAAAAGAGCTGACTTTTGATGCCAAATTGTTCTATGGCCTGACCGCATTATGCAGTAAAAAGCAAGACTTTTTTGCGCGTCACATTTGGGGGGAGGGGGTAGCAAAGAGGTGAAATTATGATTTTTCGCCAATATCTTGTTAACTGTAATATTTACAGCAAAATGTTCTGAGGACGATTTAAACTACATAAAATTTCCTTTCTAATGATATATTATATCATATACCTTCTCTTGGCAGATTATATACTAGACCTAAAAAAAGTCGGTGTAATTTCGATTTTTTGATAGTTACATTTGGCGCTCTAGCTCCTGAAGTAATTTAATTGGAGCCATGGTAATTGGGATAACTATTCCTAACAATATATAGCTGTCCCACACGGAAACTCAAGCTGCCCCGACAAAGCATTCTCCTATATACCCCATTGACATTTAAAAAAAAGACATGCCTGTAACTTATCGCCGAATCACAGCAGGCGGGAAAAATTTTCGTAAACGTTAAGGCTAAGTCCCATTAGACCCTCCACCAAATATTACTTCGATCTGATTAAAAGAAAGGGTACCTTACATACAAATTAATCAAATTCAATGCCACTAGTTTATTAAGAAATAAGGGAACAAGTCAACCAAAATTAAAGTTTTGCTCGTAGGCAATTTTCCGGTTGCCTGGCTCAATTTAAAAAGAAGCTACAGGCATGCCTTTTTGAAAAATGTTAGAAGGAGTGAGGGGGGCGTCAATGGTGGGAGCATTCCAATTTTTGGTAGAAATGAAATAAATTTTGTTAGCAATATATGGACAAGATATTATGACCGAAGGTCTATTCTAACAAGAGTTACAGTGCGAAATGTAAAACTCAAAAAATTTAAATTCACTATAATACTTTTGGATCTAGGGTATAATTTTCTTAGAAAATGTCTAGAGTGTTACATATCATTAAATAAATAACAGGCGCGACAATCCAACATTGGACTAAGGCCGCAGGATGTGTTAGTGACATCCTATTTCCAAGATCTTATCTGCTTTTTTGTTGAGGTAATGAGATCAGCATCACGCTCAGCAGTGTTATTTATCCCCACAAATGGGTACTCGTTTAACATCTGAGTGAGATCATAGTCCGTCACAAGCTCGTGAGTTCGAAAAACACCATGGAACACGGTGAGATTCGAACTCATGAGCCTGTGCACTGAAGGTGCGCGCACTAACCGCTAGACCAGCCAGACTACATACATACAAAGGTAATTTTATGTAGTTTGTTTCGTCCTCAGGACATTTTAAGCTCAGACTCATAGTTTTCCAGATATTTGCAAAAAAACTGAATTTTGACCCCTTTGCCACCCCCTCCCCACTTAACCCATGGCGCAAATTAGTGTAACTGTTTTCTTCGTATATTGAGCATTGTATTCAACAATTTGGCATCAAAAATTCCTTTTTTTTTTGGATGTTTGGGTTTTGAGCTATATGTACTAGACTAATAGTAGATTTACAGCTAATAATTCAGTTCAGTTCATATATAAAGCCAAGCCATCCTTACGTTTGCCTGAGTTCCTTTTTGCTCAAAGGCCTTCAGAAATGTTAAATCGAAAAATGCATGTAGATTTGCCTTGGAGTACTTTTATACAACTGGGTAAAACGCGAGTAGCATTCCGTTGCTGTCCAAATTAATGGCTTCAATTACATACTCCAGAGCCAGGCTGAAGAGCGTCGGCGCCAGCCCGTCGCCTTGCTTGAGTCCAGTACGAGTTTCAAATAGGTCAGTGTGTCTGTTCTGAACTCTGACCTGCGAGACGGTATTAGTCATCGTCATCCTTATGAGTTGCACTAGCTTAGCCGGTATTCCAAAATGCAGTAAAATGTTGTACAGTACGCTTCGGTCGATACTGTCGTATGCCTGCTTGAAGTCGACAAATATTTGGTATACGACGATGTTGTATTGTAAAAGCTTCACTGTAAAAAGCTGAACTGTCTTCGAACGACCAGCCTTGGTACTCGCCAATGATTTCTTCTGCGTACGGATTAATTTTATTTTCTATAATCTTAGATAAAGGCCGGTTTTCTGATAGCTCTTATTCAGTACCTGTCGGCTGATTAGTCTTATCGCGTAGCGAAGACACACACCATATTCAGAAAGCTTTTCCATTGTATTAAATGGAATTTTTGTTTATTTTGCATAGCTACACCATATTTTGCTTGTTTAAGCCATCATCTTAGATTGAGAAAATCATTGCGCACTTTCATCCAACAGCGTAAATAAGCAAAAGATAACATAACTATGCAAAATTAACAAAAAATCAATTCAATATAATGGAGAAGCTTTTTGAATATTGTGTGTGTCTTCTCTGGGCGATAAGACTAACCATTCTATAAGATCTACGAGAGAATGGGCCAAAATCTTGTAAGTCGTACAAACTAATGAGATGCCTCTGTAGCTCTCACATTTCAACTTATCCCCTTTTTTGTGGTTTGGGCAAATGATACTTTTACGCCAATCTTCCGGGATTATTTCGTTGTTCTATACTTTAACGATAGGTGTGTGTATAGCCTTAACAAGGCACTCCCCACAATGCTTCAGCAGTTCAGCTGGAATCTCGTCATCGCCCGGGGCTTTATTATGTTTAAGTGATTAATTTTAAACAACTATGAAGTATATTTATAACTTAATTGTTTCATATTTTATTCATTTATAACAAAATTATTTACTGTTTTTAAAGATTTTCTTATATTCCCAGGATGCTCCATTTCCGGACCAGAAGGCTGCAATTTGTTTATCTACCATTTACCCCAAGAATTTGGAGATGCTGAATTAATGCAAATGTTTCTCCCATTTGGAAATGTCATTAGTTCGAAAGTATTCATCGATCGGGCAACAAATCAAAGCAAGTGTTTTGGTAAGTATTATTTCTTTTAATCTTCTTCTTCCATGACTCTACCTCGTTGCTCAGCCCGCAGTGTACAGGGTGTCCGGAAACTGCAGCATAAACGCACCAGATTGTCATTCCTCATATGATTTCCAGCCAAAAAGTTGTACCGAACATGACCCCTTATCTTAACCCTTTAGCTGCCACAGGCATTTGAAGATTTTTGAAAAAATCATTTTCGTGCACAACTTCAAGCTCAATATCTCCAAAGGTAGGCCAGCTAGAATAGTGAACTAAGATAATTATTACAGCCAACAACGAATTCAATAAAATTTAATTCAAAGTGCTCCTAAAAATCTGCAATTTGTAAAATCTTTTCAAAATATGTCGAAATTGAGCCAAAATTCACCCTAGTTTTTTGCACTTAAGACATTAAAACTGTTAGAAATAGCGAAGCTAGAATAAAATGATGTAAGAAAGAAATGATCTTTAGACTATGCGCCAATAAAAGAATCGTACCAGCACTTCACCCTGGCAGAAGTTGGAGAAAATTGAGATGGGAAAACATATTGTTTTTGGGTCAAATCGCAAAAATTTGACCTTGAAGTCCTGTAAAAACCAAACCTCTTATCCGATTTTAGTGCCTTTAGTTTTTTTAGGTAAATTTGCTTGCTGTAATAATCATCTTATTTTGCTATTCTTGCTAGTCTAGCTTTTGAGATATTGAAATTTTAATCGCGCAAGAAAATGATTTTTTCAAAAATCTCCAAATGCCTGTGGCAGCTAAAGGGTTAAGCTAAGGGGGTATGTTCGGTACAACTTTTTGGCTGGAAATCATACTACACCTTACACCTTTTGCTAGAAATCACATGAGGAACCAAAATCCGGTGCATTGTAGTGAAGACCAGGTGGAAGGATGAGGGTGGAGTGCGGCTACGCCGCCAGGGCAACCTACGTTGAAAAAAAAATCCCGAGAACCCACGGTGATGCGCGCTCGCAAACCAGCTCAGCTGCTGGGAGTGATGGGGTGGGAATGGTGCGAGGTCTCGGCTTCCGTCCTCAACTACTCAAAAAAAAAATCGCGCGTCTGCCCGATACAGGAAACGAAAACGCGGTAAAAAAAAATCAATTAAGGAACAACTCAACTGAAAGGTCAATCTAAAACAAAACGAAGCAATATGGACGCCTATGCGTCAAACTCCCAAAAATCATCAACCAGTCCACGGTGACGAGGGCTGTATCAGCCCAATCCGATGAATAATCCGCACAAAAAAAAAGAAGCAAAAGCGGCACTAATGGCAAACGCTTTAAAAAAAGAACAACCCCTCCAATTCAGGACAGAATCTGCTTTCCAACAGGGCATGGGAGCCTAGAGATCCTTAACCTACTTCATTAGGTGGTGGTGAGACGGAGGAGGGGAGAAAATAAAGGGGTGCCTAGCTCACCATATTATAATATTTTAAAATCCAAAAGAAACATTTTTTTAAAGAAACAGAAAATTCATTTTTTTTTTGTGTATGTAGACAAGGGTGGGTGTATGGGGTTTTATTGCCCAAGACACTGCAAAAGAAAGATATCAACTGCCAACTTCGCAGGAATACGTGATCTGGACTTTTGTGAGTCCATTCGTGTATCGTCAGATTAAAGAACTTGGTGAATCGTTTCTGACCAAAGATTTACAGGTAAATTCCTATTTGGGGTCGCGCGAAACTTATTATTGGTTGTGGGCAAAAAGGATCCGTATCATTCGCAGGGAGCAGGGTCCATACCCACACAAAAACAAAAAAAAAGAAAGGACCTGTTTTAAAAACGGTCGACGCTTAAGAACTATGGAGCTAGACCCGATTTTTCTGTTGGGCCGGTAACCCTCCAAGCAAAATTTAAATTCATTGGTCGATGAAGAAAAGAACGCATGAACAATTCACTTTATCAAAATTCATTGTACCCATGTAATTCTTATTTTCGAGATTTCATTTATCCAATGGTCCCGCAACTCGGGCGCCAAAACAACAAATAACTCATTTTTACTCGACTCGGCTTGTCCGAGCAATGCCATAACTGGTCCAAATAATCCAAAATATATTCCGCACGAGATTATTCGCGCCTATGCAGCGGCTATCGAGTACGCAAGGTTGAACCATATACAAATAATACATATATGTCCAAATTGGTACAAAATGTTGTTCCTATGAAAATGTATCTGAAATTTCCTAGAGCTTTCAAGTGAATCGCATGAGCCTGTGTGCGTGTGAATTTGAGATAACGTTTTCCAGTTCAAGAGAGTCAAGAGACTCTTTTATAGTATCTTTTAAGAATCACTCATCGCTTGCCATTGCCTGCGACTTCCGTAGTGTGTGATGGATATCTCCGTACTCCGTGACGCATGACAAGTGGACCGAGTGGGTCCGAGGTAGAGAGCAAGTTGCCGTTGCGGACAATATGTTATCATATACAAATAAGACATATATGTCCAAATTGGTACAAAATGTTGTTCCTATGAAAATTTATCTGAAATTTCCTAGAGCTTTCAAGCGAATCGCATGAGCCTGTGTGCGTGTCAATTTGAGAGAACGTTTTCCAGTTCAAGAGAGTCAAGAGACTCTTTTTATAGTATCTTTTAAGAATCACTCATCGCTTGCCATTGCCTGCGACTTCCGTGGTGTGTGATGGAGATAGATATCTCCGTACTCCGTGACGCATGACAAGTGGACCGAGTGGGTCCGAGGAAGAGAGGAAGTTGCCGTTGCGGACAATATGTTATGTTATGAACACAGAAATGATTATGAAATTCATTCACTGCCACGTCCCGCCCGCTTCTTGTGTGGTGTGCGATGTATGGCACCGCGGCGCGCGCAAGATAAGTGGACCAAGTTGGGTAGAGAGAACGAAAACACGTTGTGTATGCGCCTACGAAATTTATAATTCGTCTGTGGCGTGTGTATCTATATTTTGAGGTTCAGATTATCTGAGCAGATATTTAAATATGATATTTGAGAGTCAATTCGAAGCAACCCAAGCGATGCGACAAGTCTAAGAAAAATGGCATATTTGGTCGGCAAAAATCCTACATGGAAATTTTTTTTAATTATGGTTTGAGATGGTCCCCAGATTATGGCAATAAAAGTCCCAACCGATTAGTGATCCGCAACCTTAAAAAAAAGGGGGGAAAGGGGGACTCTTTTCGTTTTTTTTGCAATTATTTCAAAAAAGGTAAGAGATACAGAAAAATTGTCTGCCTTCTCCTCTTTTTATACACTGCGTGGGGAGAAGTCTATTCTTAAATTTACCTTATTTTAGTGAAATATGCATTAATTATTAATAAGCACATACATATGTATTATCAATATTTTTTATATAATCAGAAAAGGGAGATATTTAGCAGGCTATGAAGGCTTTGGTGTCAAAAAGAAAAGTCTCTAATGGAGACGATAATAATTAATATAAATGTAGGTATGAGTTTTAGGGTCATAGACATGGAGTTTCTGAAAAAATACCTTCTTTGTTATTCCGTTCGTGCATTTTACTCACTCCATAACTTCTGACAGAATAAAGGAAGTTCAAATTTTGCACATATGATTTTTGTAAGAAGCTCTTCCTGCATGTTGCGACCAATTTATTCAATACTTTCTCTAAATTTGCATTTACATATGCATTCCCGTCTAGACAGCTGTAGATTTTTTAATTTATAGTATACATAGTATTGTTTATTGACCGGCCGTGGCAACAATCATAGCAAAAATTAGCCAAAACTAACGCCCGTATTTTTAAACATACCTTACCTTCAAATATAAATGCCATTTCCAGTAGTTTTTCATTGAAATAATTTAATTTCTCGAGTCAATGCATCCTTGACTTAAGGCGATGTCAAGGAAACCTTGAAATCTTGCAATAGTCCACCTCACTTGAAGTCAATGTATAGCTAGTTACCTACCTTGAGTTATTATTATATTACAATTGTGTTAACAGCTTAAGGTCTCCTTGAGTTTCGCCTTAAATGACTTAATTGACTTGTAATATAAACTACTGGAAATGACATCTATTTTTTTGAATTTCGGTATACTTGACTAAAGGTCGCCTTGAGTTAAGCTATGTTTATAAATACGGGCCTAAAAGTATAAATTTCGGTATCAAAACCAATTTTCCGATAGTTTTTTTTCATTAGTCGTAAGTTAGGAAAATATACAAGGTGTCTGCCGCATAAACGCTCCGGATTGTGATTCCTCATTGATTTTTAGTAAAAAAGTTGTAGTGAACATACCCCCTTAGCTTAACCCTTTAGCTGCCACAGGCATTTGAAGATTTAAAAAAAAAAATTTTCTTTGACGACTAAAACGTGATTATCTCAAAAGCTATACTAGCTAGAATAGCAAAACAAAATGATTATTAAAGCCAACAAATTTATCCAAAAAATAAAATTAACCGCACTAAAATCGGATAAGAGGTTTGGTTTTTACAGAACTTCAAAGTCAAATTTTTGTGATTTGACCCAAAAACAAAATATTTTTCCATCTCAATTTCCTGCAACTTCTGCCAAGGTGAGGTGTTCGTACGATTCTTCACAAAATTGGCGCATAGTCCAAAGATCATTTCTTTCTTACATCATTTTATTCTATCTTCCGTATTTCTAACAGTTTTAATGCCTTAAGTACAGAAAACTGTGGTTAATTTTAGCTCTATTTCAATTCAATTGAAACTGCCCCTAAAGATCTGCAATTTGGTAAAATTTATTCAAATTATATCAAAATCAATCCAAAATTGAAACTCATATATTCCTTACTCTCCAATAGAGACTTTTGCGTTTTCAGACTTCTGATACAAATTTCGTTAACAAACTTTCATACTAAAGTGGGCATTCTGATTTGTTTCAAACAATTTAATCAATATGATCTTATTATAGCCGAAGAAAAAAAAATATGGACGTCGAACGACAAAAATCTTACATTGATGGATTTTTGGGGATGGCCTCCTGATTATGGGGAGTCCCAACAGATTATAGGTTTGCAGCCTTGAAAAGGAGGGAGGCGTACTTGCGTTTTCAGAGGTTGGAGGTTTTTAAAAGAGTCTAAAATGAAAATATTCTAATTTATTTTTTAATCTAGCGACAAATTTTTCACTAAAATCCTAATGTATTAAATACAATTGCAAGGGTAATTTTATGTGTTTTTTTTCGTTCTCAGACCATTTTTCTGTATATGTATTTTGTCGGTTTTGAAATGTTTGCTAAAAAGTAAAAAAATACTCCCCTATCCCCTTTTCCAAGGTTGGAGCCCTCCAATCGTTGGGGAGTTTTTTTTTCCATAATCAGGACGCCATCAGCATCACCAACCATCCTGCAAAAATCCAGCGATATACGATTTTTGCCGATCAAATATCGTATTTTTATTTGATCAATACTCAACTCATTCTCGTTCTCATATCCCTCTAATTGAATCGAGTACAGAACCAGACAGAACAACCTGCATACAAATTTTCAGTTGATGTTCTGTATAGAAATATAACTCTTTTCAAATGTGTATGGAAGTTGTGTTACCTTCTCCTGCACTAAATCCACTCACTCTACCGCATGCTACCACCACATTGCATTAACAGCGGGCATGCAACTTACGAAATGCACTAATGAGGTCAATGAACGCATGGCTACCTGTTCCGCAACCTCAAGAAATGCATTGTGATCAAATCATCTTTCATCTTTTTTCAATACGCAGTTTTCGCAGGCGCAGATACTTTTGCGTAAGCCACCCCGACCCATGGCATGGGACAGTGGAAGAAGATACACTCATGAAGTCGACAAATGCACGAAAACCTGCTCTGGCAGAGTATCTAAACTCTCTTCAACTTGAACTGTGTAACAAAAGAGCAAATAGCTTTAATAGCCTGTATACGTGTATCTGTATTGTCGTATTTGTGACATTGGGTGCCGATCGGACTACATGGCCAAAAAAATGTGTACCCGATTTTGAGTGAGCTTTGGACATATATGTATTATTTGTATATGGTTGAACATTAGGTACTCACTTCACCATGGCCGACTGGTAAAGGTGCTGTATCGCCAGCATCTGCAGCCGATTAATGCTCGTGTTCAGTGGCGCCGGAACGAATTTTTTATTGGGGGGGCAATATTTTTTTTTCTCAAATTCATATTAAATTAAGCGGTTACCATATACCGGACCTCTAGCCAGGACCGGCTCTACTATATGTGCAGAATGTGCATTTGAACAGGGCGATTCATTAAGTGAGGCAAATAAACAATTTCAATTTTGGATTAATCTTAATTATCTCATTATTAAAATCAAAATTTTGTAATTTTTAATGTTCTTTAATCGGAAGTTTTGAAAACTTTGCGCTTTTACATTTTAAATTAACATTTTAAAAAATTTCAAAAATCTCGACTTGAAAAAAATTAGGTGAAAATTTGTATTTTAAGTGAAATTTTTGGGCGATTTTAATTTTTAAATTGTGATAGTTAGGACTTCCGCTATAATTTCTACATTAGGTCTCAAACCCAAATTTTCGAAAGTTTCGGTTTAAAAACATAAAAATTCGAAATTATTGAAAAATCGGATTTGAAAATTTAAAAATGCGAAACTACAAAATGTGCAAATTTTGATTCTTATGTTTTCAAATGGAAAGTTTGGGCTTTGAAACCTTATTTAGAGAATATTCAATCGCAAATTTCTTTACAAAGCTGAGGGTCCTAGTACTTGCCACAAGCCAACCCTCAGTGAAAATGAGCCCCCTTCACCTTAGTATAAGCTCTTCATTAGATATATTGCGCTGATAGTGTAGTTAGCACATGATAAACCGAGTAGATTGCAAAATGGTGGGACAAATTTTTTTTTGTTTCCTATGTTTTTTGGGGTGCTCACGCTCAGCACAAAAATTTCGTTGCGAAACAGGGTTAAAATCGTATAAAAAAACACTAAAAAATTACTATGAATTGTACAGATACCGCTTAACGCATCTTAAAGAGTAATGGTGCGTTGGACCCGCAATTATGTTTTTTTCATATTTCACATATTCAAAGGCAGGTTATCGGAGAAATGTACACTTTCGGAGCTTTAAGCCAAAAAAAAAAAAAAAAACAAAAAAAAAAAATTTTGGGTTTTTTTTTTGCGGTTTCGATCCTGATTTGCAACGAAATTTTGGTGGCAAGCTCCGATTCAAGCTCAGCACTCCAATAAAACATAAGAAACAACAAAAAGATTCTCCACCACACTTTGCAATCTGAAATCACTAAATGACTACACTATTAATAATTTTGGGAAATACTCATTTCTAGACTAGAACAGCTCAGTAAAGTGAAAGTCCCATTTTTCTTAAACGACGACAATCTAAAAATGAATATCTCTCGAATTATGTATGTTCAAAGAATAGCTCATACTGAGGGGGTGGCACACTTTGACTGTAACTACGGATATATCTAAAATTGAAGAAACGGCTTTCAACACACAGGGCAAAGGGCGCGATAATACCTAGGACCGTCGCTGCCTCTAGCAGCGGTTTACTCGGGAAACGAATTCTTTGTTTTAAGAATTTTTCAGGAATCTAAATTTCCTGTTCGATCCCTGTGAACATGGAGAAGGATTAGATGTGTGAGACGTTTTTGTGTCATTGTTGAATGTAGCCATGTTAAAGACGTTGTAAAGCCCTGAACGACCTTTCTGATGATGCTGCTGATGCTGGAACCGTCAGAAGTAATGTTACTAGTATTAACTTGCTGTGCTCGACATGCTTCGAAAGTGCTCAGCAATTGCGGCGCAACATGTAGGTGAAGCTCCCGGTATACTCTTCAAAAGAGTTAACTGTGAGCGAAGATCAACAATATCGAAATCGAGCATAGCAGCCCAATCTTACTGTAAGATTCTCTACCATCGGTTTTCTGACAAGCAGAATGGAAACCTTCCTCGTTTTCGTTGATCAACGGTCAATAGTTTCGCTATCGTTGGCCTTGCCGTTAATTCGAGGTACTCTTGCTAAGGAAGAAGAAATGAAAATGGAATGATCATGTACATACTCGTAGTATACTTGCACTAGATACGTATGCAACTTTCTGCGAACCAGATATTCCATCATGGAAAAAAATATCCACTACTGGAATAAATTGAATATGTACATTGTATATGTTGAAAAATATAAAATAAATGATTCTTCATTTTTAATATAATGCAATATAGTAGTACTAATTGCCCCTTAGGCAAAATATTGAGGGGGCAGTTGCCCCCGCTGCCCCCCCTGTTCCGGCGCCATTGCTCGTGTTATGTTTCTTAATCACTATATACACTTACACGGTAACTTAACCCGAAACTTTACTTAATTGTAAACTTGAAACTTACGCTCGCGCGAAATCAAAGACTTTGCTATTTAATAGCATGTGCACTCAAACGTACACCCGTCCAACTGTGGTGGGACAAGTGCAACAGACTTCTCCTACCGGATGCAGGCTCTACCGGGAAGCGTTGGTTGAGAAGGGTTAATGACCTTCTCGATAACGTTCCGTGGCGGCGCAGGACAACAGCACCTTGAATGGTACTCAAGGAGAGCAGACCACCTGCGGCCTAGCAAACATTCGATTGGGGCCCTGCAGCGGCAATCCATCAGGGCATGAACGAACATTACTCAGATCACCCAGAAAGTGACAAGGACCCTATGACGAGAAGGGCACGCTACTGGCAAAAAGAATGGTCGACGCAATCTTTACGACCACCTTTTGCAGCGCAACTCTCGTTGCATTTGATCACGACCATGAATGCCAAGATTCGCGGTATGGCAGAGGGACGATGGGCCACTAGTAAAAGTACTTTTGGACCGTGACTTATCGTGTTATATATCCATTCGACGTGTTATATATTTTACACTTCTGCTCGTATCCTGCGGCGGTGTCTAACCTCGATAACCTGCAAAGTGCGATACGTCACCTAGAGGTTGTCCTTCAGACGACAATCATTCGGTTTTCCTTCATGAAAGAACAAATCACCATGTTCGCATCAAATGCATTTATCCACTAGATAGATAGATAGATAAATGTTTTTATTTAAAATTCATTTTGCATTACATTCACATAGTTAATTCAAAAAACAAATAAAGGCGTGGCATTGCCGTCTGCCTGATTTAGTTGACTTTTTCTGTTTGATTATTATCTATTTACATTTATAAAAACAAATTATATATTTAACATATGAAATTCATAGCAAAATAGTTTAAAACGATTCATTAATTATACATCTTCGATATTTTAAAGCAATTTTACAATATTCGTATAACTTATCCCAATCGCATCCGTTTAGTAGTGCCTTTAGGTCGTCATAACTTAGGATATCTTTTCCAAAACAGGATCTTCGGACTTCTTTAAAAGCTGGACAAATGCATACAAAGTGTCTGGTATCCTCTCTCGCCATCAAATTACATATAGTGCAGAGTATAGGCAAATCTCTTCTATGCGGAATATAATTAAGCGGAAGCATTTCCCCTCGGGCTCGGAAGATTATTGATATTTTATGTGCCGAAAAGTCATTTTGGAAGTATGTGTTTTCTTGCAGGTTGTGATTGAGTTCCACATATATTTCCCGGTGTTGACTACTTCTTGCACTTTCTGCAGTTGTTTCAATCGAATTAATCCTCGCATCATTAAGCAGTGATTGAAATACGTAGAGTGCCTCTCTTGCGTTATTCCAGTTAAATTGTGCTCCACATTCTCGTGCCACGGTCATGAGATCTGCATAAAAAAGAGTTCGCGTCCGCACAGCATATTCAAGCACTTTTCTTGGCAGCCTATCATCGTTCATAGATGCAACTCGCGCCAAATACTTCGTCATTGTTTTGAGGGTCTCAAGAAACACTGGAAGTAAATTCGTCTCTTGTTGTAACATGTAGTTTGGATTCGTCATGGGGAGGTGAAAGACCCGTTTTAGATAAAAACGTTGGATCCGTTTGACTTCGTCGTATCGTTTTCCTCCCCACACTTGTGCACCGTATAACACAATTGACTTAACAACCGCTTCGTAAATCTTATACTTAGCACTATGGGATATATCGGGGTTATTGAAGCATTTCTTCCAAATGCAATTAACAGCCCATTTAGCTTCCTTGAGTTTATAACTAAGATGCTGCTCCATTCGCCCATTGCTAGTAATCCATACTCCAAGGTACTTGTACTCTTGCACAACTTCGATGATATTTCCTTTATAGGACCATTGTTCATCACGAGCTAAACAGAAACGCTTCTTAAAAATCATGATCTTAGATTTGTCGAGGTTAATATGCAGTTTCCAATTATCGCAATATGATTCCAGATAATCGATCATCTTCCGGAGGTCGTTGGGTGTCTCAGCAAAGAAGACCATGTCGTCTGCATACAAGAGGCCCTTCAGCAACATTCCAAAGGTCTCGACTCCGCCTGGCATATCGTCTAGAATATCATTTACGAAGATTGCAAATATATCAGGACTGAGTTTGCACCCCTGACGTACACCAACCTTGGTAGCAAATGATTCAGATAGTTGGGCCCCATTCCATACAGTTGCATGAGTATCGTCATAAAGCTTCTCAAGTACTTTTCCAAATTTACTGGACATACCGCTATTATACAGCTTGTAAAAAAGTGAAAGCCGATCTACTGTATCGAAGGCAGCTTTGAAATCGACAAAGAAGATATAGAGTTTACGTCCTTGGCTCAAAAATAAACGCGCGCAATTATGAAGAACAAAGATGTGATCATGCGTTGAATATCCCTGTCGAAACCCTGCTTGATGTTGGGTTATCAACCGTGTTTCATTCAGCCAATTAGCGAATCGGTTCTGTAGTATTGAGCTGTGAAAATTTTCCCTGATGCGTTTAAGAAAGAGATTCCTCGATAACAAGCCGGATCGTTCAAGTCGCCTTTTTTGAAAATAGGGTAAATTATCGACTCTCGAAACTCCATTGGGATGTCGCTGGTATCAAAGATTCTGTTAAATTCGACGCGCAGAACTTCTAGAAGTCGCTCAGATCCATATTTGAAAAATTCCACAGGGACTCCGTCGTTTCCTGGCGCTTTGTTGTCCTTACACTTTCCCATTGCTGTTATAATCTCCTCTACGGAAATCGTCGCGTCAAGCACCGGATGACTCCAATTAGGTCTAGGCAAATTGCAAACAACTTTCGCTATTGAATGTTTGGAGCGTCTGTCGGAAATAATTCTCCAGGGTGTGCACATTAATTCCATTTCCAGTCGTGTATGAATCAACGCCATTTACTTGCTTAGCTAATTTCCAAAAATCCTTAGAATTTGTACAGCTTCCCAATAGCTCGGCCTGTCGCTTAAAGTATTCGCGTCTTTTTTCCCTGCATAATGACTTGTATGATTGGTTTGCTCGTATATACATCTCTCTGGAAAATGAGTCATTTTGCTTTCTAAATAACTTGAGCCATGCAAAGGACCGTTTTCTGGCATTTTCGCAATCGCTATCGAACCATTCTTTTTTGAATTTTTGTGGGTGAGTACTTGGTTTTTGTGCGCATACTTTGATTATTTCAGTGACACTTTTGATGGTTACATTGGGAGTTTGCTCTATAAGCCTGTTAATTTTCGCTTTGAATTGCGTTGCATAGCCTTCATTCCAGGCGATTCGAGGCAACAGGTTCGTTGGTCTGCGTATTGTACTGCCGATGCAATCTAACCCAATCGTCGCGATGATTGGGAGATGATCGGAGTACTGCTTTTGTTCCACCATGAAGTCCGTAATGAGGGGCAACCAGTCCCCTCCGGCCAGGCATAAATCGATGACTGTGCTACTATTGTGCCCAATAAACGTGCACTCGCCGTTCCTGTCGCTTTTTGTTGACCCATTTAGTATTTTCAGGCCATATGTAGCTATAAGGTCGATCATTCTACGTCCATTTGCATTTATTGTGGTATCCTTGGTTAGTCGCATGGCATTGTCCGCAATATTCGCCATTGGCTGCTCATTTCCGAGACGCGCATTCATATCGCCGATTACCATTAGGTCATTCGAATTCAATTTGGCTAAGATGTCAGTCAGCTTGTTATAGTCATCCATCCAGTGGTTACAATTAAGATACGTAGGCACTAAAACTAGCTGTTTTTGATTAAATTTCAGTACAAAGTATAGCCAATCATCCATACTCTCAAATGCGTACGTATTTGAGTTAAAATTCAACTCCTTTTTAATTCCAAGCATACACCCTCCGCTAGCTCTCCCTCTACCACCCGTTTTCTTTGCAGGAATCCATCTGATTTCAAAATTTGCCAGTTTTTTTTCATAAAATTCAAAATTCTCAGTAACGAATGTTTCAACTAGTATAACAATGTGGAATGTATTCAAATAGTTATAGAAATCAGTAAAAATACCTTTGTTTTTCATTCCGGCAACATTGTATGATAATATTTTTAGTTCGCTTCGTTGATTTTCTTTATCCACTATTTGGATCTATTGTGCCACCCTTGCAAGAGACAAGTCCGTCTCCACGGAGTAGGTACACTTCGACCTATCTTTCATGAGCGTGTCGCTGATCGACTGACGTCCATACCAATCGTGCGACGTCGTGTCGGCCGTTCCCGCGGCAAATGTATCGCGCTCCGTCGCACGTAAGTAAGAAGAAATGAGTGTGTGTGTGCGTGCGCAACGAACCAAACCGTCGAAGACGTTCACGGCGCCTTCCACTCTCGTACGATAAAATATTTTGCACTGCCTGATCGATCCGAGATCTTGCTATTGGGCCACACCAGCTAATACGCACCAATGGATTTTTCGAACCTGAATCAAAGCGGTAGAGAATGCGAGAAGTCGAACAAATTCCCACGACGATCTATTCTGACGGCTGGCCGCACGACAATTAACAAAAGTATGTCACCGACGAAGTGTTGATAAGTGTGGCGCACCCGAATATTTTCACCGAGTCTATCTCGTTCCCGGTAGGCACACCAATATCACTGGCACGTCACGAACAATTTGAACATTGTAATGCCCGTGAAATTCGCCAAATTGCGGAATTCACGGGAGCAATGCGCACAACGTGTTGTAGGTATCCGACCGTCGCCGCGATTTCGAAATGGTCCGTCGCGATCCGAGTTTTCACCAATCTGTTTCGATGTAAGTTTTTCACAATTTACCTCATGTGCGACTCCCTCGACTTTGCGAAATCCATGCGGCATACACGTTTGGGTGAATATTTACAAAACGTACTGTGGGCAGCTTATGTGGACATTCTTCCGCAAATTCGATTGTGCAATTTCCATGGATGTATAAAATAGGTAATGGCAAATCCGATCTTAAGTTGAACACTACCACGTACTCAATAGACACAACCTTCCACTTTGAGCGCACGAAACGAACAGAAAGAAAGCGTTCACTCGATCGTCCTCGTATCGGACCACGTCCCCCACTCGCACTTACAGTGAATCGGTTATTTACCGATTCCGGTTAGGCAGCAAACACAATGCCGGCAGCAAAATTGTATGGTGGCGCATTACAGCATTTATGCGGCAGTTTCCGGACACCCTGTATAGGTAGGTATAGGCACATCGTCAGTGGCGTAGATAGCCTCTGAAATACATAATTTCTGCAACAGAAAACATTGAAATCTTGGATGAAACCCACACTTACTCAAACCTTGTTATCTTCGGAACCAATTTAGGTGACCTCTGCGCCGAAATTGAATTTTCGTAATTCAAATTCAGACCCAAACGATGCACTTTCAGGCGTACGTTCCATTTATACGATCTGAGTGAAAATAGTTACTAACATTGACTTTCCGTTGTTCCAAAACACAAATAGCTCTCTCCGAGTCAACGTTTCAAATTTCAAATGGTCCACTGTCGTTGATAGCTATTTCCACTCGCACTCTCGAGATGATCCATCGATAGCTATGGAAAATGTCCATTGGAAAGTTAAAGTATGTGAGGTTATGTCGGGTCGGTTGTTAATGTTATTATCAAATGTTGCGATTATTAATTACTATTGAGGCAATGTTCGCTTTTAATCAGCACTAAAGTTAATAAACAAAGTGTACAGAATGATTTCGATGAATGCAAGCACTAATTTATTATGAATGTCATCGAGTTATAAATTGGTTTTTGTAAACATACTTCTGAATTTAACGGCTGTTCTAACATTTCCATATTATGTTCTCCTGAGAGCCCTCTCACAACGCTCATAACTACGACAATAGTCAGCGATGGCTACAGCTACGACTATAGTTAATTCCGGAAGGCACTCCAGATACTTACGTCAACATTCAGTAACCGATTGAAATTTTTGATTCGATTCAGGTTAAAAGAAAACTTTATGTCGATAATTTTTTGGTTATGTTCAGAATTAATTTTTATGTAAAACAAACAAAGCACCCAAAGGAAGCCACTATGTTATTGTCCTGTAGCTTTTACTAAACCCAAAGAACCTCAACACAGCAACCTAGATAAAACCAGAGTCTCAGCTGACCAATGGCCCAGCATTTAACAATACGTATTTGGTTTACTCACAGAGTCTGCTGGGCATGGTTCTATCTTTAGATGCATATTTCGTCATCTCTGAGTTTCCTTTCATTCCTTTCAAGTGAAATACTAATGCTAAGGTACTATGGAGTGTTGTTTTGCTCTTACTTGCGTTTCATTACTGGAATAATCGCCAAGGTAATACGTCCTTAACCCTAAATTACTAACAATACGTAAAATTGACGTGTTCGCTCACATTATAATGTGTATACGCAATACCACGAGTCTGGTTAACTACTCACTGCAGCAGTGCTTTCCTCAGTTAGTTGTTGTTCGTTGATGTAAATGACAACATCCTGTTTGTGGTCTAATGCGGTAAGTTTAGCAATGTTTTAGAAAATCTAACTACTATTGGACATCCGAGGCGCAGGCATGTTCCTCCGGTAAAATCCATTCTCGAAACATTATTCACATACGACCAGGACCAACTGCTAAAACAACAGACTGCACAACTTCATCAGAATGTTTTGACCTTTTCATAAGTAAAAAAATACCGGCGTACAGAGGGCTGCGCCCGCAATACGAGGGTTTTTTAGATTTTAGATACACACATTGTGAATAATTTTGCACATATATTTTATAGGTAATAAATAAGCATTATGCACAATATTAATGAAATGCTTCTCGTAAATCTATTTTTGGATTGGTCTAAATAAACGCGTCCCAGAATGAAAGGCTAGCCTTTCATTCTGGGCGCCTTTCATTCTGTAACACTTTTTAATTAGACCAATCCAAAATAGATTTACTATGTATCATGGCTACACATATTAACTGGATATATTAGCTGTAACTCCGTTACCATTACTCCAAACTGGAAAAAAGCGACTGATATGAAATGTACCCATCGAGTTCTTTGATGTGAGTACCCAAACGTCCATGTCCGATAAAAACTAAAAAAGTCGGCTTTTTAAAATCTCCGAGACACCCTGTTAGCTTTATTCTACCAACGTGTAAGTATTTCGTGCTAAGGACTGTTACAATTCTACTCATTCCTACCAAATTTCATAACGATCAGTTAGTGAACAAATTTTTAAATCTCCGGGACACCCTGTTATCTTTGCCCTACTAACTTCTAGGTATTTCGTGCCAAAGACTGTTACTATTCTGCACATTCCTACTAAAGTAGATGACGATCGGTTAAGCCGTTCGCGAGGTATTTAGTGAACAAATTTGTAAATGTTCGGGACACCCTGTTGTCTTTGCCATATAAATTTTTAGGTATTTCATGCCAAAGACTGTTACCATTCTACACATTCCTACCAAATTTCATGGCGATCCGTTAAGCCGTTCGCGAGTTATTTAGTGAACAAATTTTAAAATGTCCGGGACACCCTGTTATTTTTCTCCTACCAACTTTTAAGTATTTCGTGCCAAAGACTGTTACCATTCTACACATTCCTACCAAATTTCATGACGATCGGTTAAGCCGTTCGCGAGTTATTTAGTGAACAGACGGACGGACAGACGGACGGACAAAATCGATTTCATAAGGGTTTTTTGAAAAATCTAAAAAACCCTAAAAATGGTGCAGATTATATTGACACACACCAATCATGAAATGCAGCTTCAAAATACGAATATCCGAATAGTTCGCCTCTAAAACTCACGTGTATTTTAGAGCTAAGGGCGTATTTTGGTCTACTAATTTTGTATGGAGCACTGAAAAATAATCGCAGTTACCGGCTGAAAAAATGTATGACCCGAAACTGAGTAAAAAAAAAAATAACAGGCGCGACAATCCAGCATTGGACTAAGGCCGCAGGATGTGTTAGTGACATCCTATTTCCAAGATCTTATCTGCTTTTTGTTGAGGTAATGAGATCAGCATCACGCTCAGCAGTGTTATTTATCCCCATAAATGGGTACTCGTTTAACATCTGAGTGAGATCATAGTCCGTCACAAGCTCGTGAGTTCGAAAAACACCATGGAACACGGTGAGATTCGAACTCATGAGCCTGTGCACCGAAGGTGCGCGCACTAACCGCTAGACCAGCCAGACTGACGCCCTAACCAGTCATGTTAGTATTCCAGGGTTAAACGGTGGGGATTATTCCAGTAATGCAGTTTTCCGTCGGCAGGTGAAATACTTAGTACTGCAAAATGTGTTGGAAACAATTTTTTTTGTTTGCTACCTGTTTTAGATTCTGAGCACGAATTCTCCCACGCTCGCGATCACTACGCAGGGCCGGCTTTAGGTGTAACGGCGCCCGGGGCGAACTTGAAAGAAGCGCCCCTTATACACGAAAAAATTGCAATAGAACTTGAACTTTAACGTTTTTTAGAAATATTTTTCTCCATTGCCCCGCCGCTATTGAAACTATCCACGTTTAACTCTTTTTAACTTCACGTTAATTTGACCCTTCCCAATCAATTGTTTGCTTAAAACAAACAGAAAATTATGCTTCTATCCATTCACATTTTTTCATAATTCGTCCTAGAAAATTATTATTACTTTAATATGTATTATAAAAAAGCGAGTTTTGTGTAAGCAAGAGTAGATCTATTGCAGGATCTATTGTAGTGTTCATTTTTAAATTTTTAAATTAAACCACAAAATACTTTGCCAGCTCATCGTTCAAAAATAAAAACAGGCAATCTCACGTCGGCGAAACATAAGGAACCATACATATTAGCTCACAAACATTCATTATGTTGAATGGGAAGACGATAGAAAATCCCACTTAAGTAGGTTGCACTTTCCCATACATCTTTTTCGATGTTAACATTTTTCAAATAAGTAATCATTTCCAAGAGTTCACTGCTATCTTCAATTGCGAAATTGACGAAGAAGACGAAAATTAAGGAAAGATAGGCAGTTCCAATGACTACGTTCCTGATGATTCACACACTCTGGTCCCTGCGAAAACGCACTTGCCGATGGTTCTAAATACGGTTGAATTTGATGGTACTGAATTCAGTCAGTATCGATTTTACGTATATTTTTCAAAACATAAATCCATTTCATTTTGTAATTTCGACCGTGGTTAGAAATGGGTTGTTTGGGGAAACCTGGCTATTTCGTATTACTACAGGTTATACAATGTAGCTACCACCGGTTCATTTTTGAATCACCAAAATTTAAACGTTCATTAAGTTACTAATTTTACATATACATACGATTATAAACTTTTCTAATTTTTAAGTAGTTTTAGTAAATTTAATTGAGCGAGAAAAGACAAAAATGTTTGCTCTAAAATGCAATACCTTCGGAGACCACAAAATTAGAACAAAATTATCCCTCAAACAACACACTTAAATTGTTGTGGCATCATACATATTAACAAAAATCCAAAAACTTTTCTATGTACATAAATATCAATAAACGTAAGAGGCGCCACAGACCCTCCGATCGAGCGGCCAGATTTTTTGATTACGAAATAAATCGGAAGGTGTATGGGATTCAATTTTTTGATTTAACGTGTGGAACGTAGTGCAATTTTCGGTTCAAGCTGGCATGAAAACCATGTGTTCTCAGTTGCTGATTTTTTTTACATAAACCTGTGGTCGTTCTTCATGCTGTGGTTGTGGCGGTCATTCTCCATAAAAAGTAGCAATGGATGTCCATCTTCCATCACCAAAAATGATATAATTTTCGCTATTTTGTGTTGTGTCTTGTGGACCGTGAGACTATCAATTATTTCAGATTGCCCGATAAATTGCCTAATGTATGTATGTGCGGCCGGCAGATCGATTGTAGGCAGTCGATTGCCCAATCGATCGGCCGAGAAACCGTCAGGTTTTTGGCGCCCTTAAGTTTAATAAAGACAAAAGCATAAACATAATCGACATAAAAAAATTGATGAAAATGGTTCGAAAACGAATGTGCTTATTAGAATTGTGTACTGCTTTTTCTTAATTAAAGGTTATCTTTGGAACGCAGTCAATTCCTGAAGTGGGAATCTGATATTATGAGTTCCCAACTAAATTCTTACCTGATTTCTATAAAGATACAGGTGACAATTTGTATCGTGCGGCCTTGATAGAACGTTGTGAAATTGCACATAGAATTCTGCGTTTGTATAAAAATATCCCGTTAACTTGTAATTAGAATGCGTGTTAAATTGATGGTATTACATATATACATTCATACATGCATTAGTATTCTTACATCATACTAATTCAGCAGTTTAAAAAATTAAATTGTCTTAAGCAACAAACAAATTTGTAAAAAAAAAAAATTAATTAATAATACGAGTTTCGGCGCCCCTAACCCTGGCACCCGGGGCGACCGCCCCGCTCGCCCCACCCTAAAGCCGGCCCTGTCACTACGAGAAAGATTTCAGATTCAAAAAGTTAGGTCAACCACGGTATTTCAGGATTTGATATCAAAGGATATTAAATAATGACACATGGACGTCGGATTGGGAATGATAATTAGTCTTATCGAATCTTACATATTTCCGAATGATATTCAAATTTAAAGTGTGGCAAATCTTGCCTGATGAAAAGAAGTCAATGCATCTCATGAACCCTTTCAAAACAAAAAAGGGCAGTAATTTGAAGTCCAGAGCGGGGGCTCGGGGCTGGGCTAGCAGATCGTTAAAATAAAATTTAAAGCAATAAAATTAATTAACCCTTTCCCGGACAGAACATCTATAGACGTCCAATTTTGCACATTTGACATACAAATCGTGTCAAATTTTGGCGTTGTGTCCGGCAATGAGTTAACGATAGGTACCCGGTTCGATTCCCAGTAGAAGCAAAGTGAGAAAATAAAGCTTTTAAAATATTGTAAGAACAAACATAAATAAAAAAAATATAAAAAATATAAAACAAATATAAAAAAAAAATAAAAAAAAATTATTAAAAAAAAAATTAAAAAATAAAAAAAAGTAAAAAAACAAAAAAAAATAAAGAAAAAAATAGAAAATAGAGAAAAAATATTTTTTCGCTTTTTTAATCTTACAATCAAAACATTTTAAATTTAAAGTGAAACACTTTTAAAATAAAGTGAAATCACTTTGAAAATAAAGTGATATTCAATTTTGATTTGACATGCAGCAATTTTAAAAGTACGAGAATCACTTTAAAATTTCCACTATTGATTCAAAATGAAACATTTTTGAATTAAACGTAAACGTATGTGGAGACAAATCATATTTGAAAATTTTTGAATCATAGCTATTATTTTTGATTTTATAACGATTTTTTTCTCTGTGTGCAAGCCAAATCGAACGCATTTAAGGCATGGACGAAATGTGAGTCAAGCAGTGAAACCGAACGGGTTCAACTTCGCGAAAATTATATGCAATGCCGGAAAAACGTAAAGCGCTTGGTAGCTCAAGCAAAGGCGAAGGCAGCTGAGAAATTCTACCAAGAATTAGAAACTCAGACTGCGACCGAAGGACCGTCTTTGCGCGAGAGACCTAAGCACGACGCCAGGATATTTAGGGTCGCAGCCCAAAGGAGAAGGAACGCTCGGGAAATACAGGCGCCAAAGTACGTGGAGGACGCGCAAGGAATGTTGCTGATTGACGATACGGCAATTTGTAGCAGGATGCGAGAGTATTTTGGCGAACTTCTAAAAGAAGAATTTCCTCGAGCAGCTTTTCGAGATGTTGAGCCGAATACCACAAATATTGAAGATATCTCAGAGGTAAAGGTGATGGAGGCAATGCATCAAATGAAACGCGGAAAGGCAGTCGGACCGGACAAAATCCCCGCGGAATTTTGGTTGAAAATGGAAAATGTCGTGCTTAGTTGGCTCACAGTTCTCTTCAACAAAATCAAACCGATGCCTGATGCTTTCAGGGAAAGTTTTCTTCTTCCTTTCTATAAGAACAAGGGAGACTCACGCAAACTCAACAACTATAGGGCTATAAAGTTAACACCTCATACACTGAAGATCTACGAGCGAGTTTTCTGCAACCGATTGAGAAAGATTGTGCGGTTGAATGACAATCAATGCGGCTTTGTTGAAGGTCGATCTTCAGTCGATGCGATTCAGTGCATTCGTATTGCAATGGAAAAGTATAGAGCAGCACGAAAGGACGTGCACTTTGTGCTCATCGATTTGGAAAAGGCATTCGATAGAGTACCTCGTGATCTGATATGGTTGGCCTTGAGAGCATTTAATGTCCCTGAGGCATATGTCAGGATGATACGAGACATGTATGATGGAGCTACGACTAAGGTTAGATGCACAGCCGGTGAATCAGAAGAATTTCCGGTGAATGTCGGAGTACACCAGGGCAGTGTATTGAGTCCGTTGCTCTTCAACATCATCATGTGCTACTTATTAACACGTATCTCCGGCGGCCTAGAAATATCTCTTCTTTTTGCCGATGATATAGTCCTCAGTAGCCCAAACATCGTTGCCTTGCAAGCTGCACTTACAAAATGGTGTAACATTCTGGAGGAGCATGGACTGAGGGTAAGTATAACAAAGACTGAGTTCTTATGCTGCCCATTCTCAGACCCATATACACCGATACCAGAAATGTACGTCAAAGGAGAGCAGCTTAAGTCTTGTACCAAGTTCAAGTACCTTGGCTCGATGGTGAACAACGGAGCTACATGCGATGATGACATCAAACATCGCACAAAGGTTGGGTGGATGACGTGGCGAGAAAACTCTGGAGTTTTCTGCGATAAGAAAATGCCACTGAAGCTAAAGGGCAAGTTGTACAAAACGGCTGTACGTCCCGCACTCATGTATGGATCAGAATGCTGGACCATGTATGAAGGTTATGCGAAACAAATGACAGCGACTGAAATGAAAATGTTACGCATGTCAGTTGGTGTAACGAATAGGGACCACATCAAGAGTAGCTACATCCGAGGCAGCTTGTCCATAGACGAACCAATCACCGAAAAGCTCGAAGACCGACAAATGGATTGGTATTGCCATGTTCAACGGCGTCCGCCTGAGAACCCAGCAAAGAAAGCGATATCAATGGAAGTTCCAGTTGATGGGCCCAAGGCCAGAGGCAGACCGAAGAACACCTGCATGTGTCAAATGAAAAAGCAACAACAACGCATTGGTCTCGGCGATGACACGAACCAAGATAGAGCTGCCTGTAGAAAAATGCTGAGATATCGCCAAAACGGGCGATGTGCCTACACTGCAGTTTGAGCAACGCGAAACCATGGAGCGGTATAAAGAACGAGGCAAGGAAGAAGAAGAGAGATAATGAGGAATAACTTTCTACTAGCATATAAACGAGAAGTCAGAGAACGAAATAATGGACCAGGATTGAAAGCCAGTGTCATTTGCGAAGAATGGGGGAATGGAAAAGTCTACAGAAACGAACATCTTACTCAGAGAACATCCCAAACAGTTGGGAAACAAGAAAAGGAAACAAGTAAAGGAGCTTGCAAAACAAAAACAAATTCAATACGTGTGGATTAAAGATGGTAGTATACTAATAAAGAAAGGTGAGAATGATAAAATTTTTAGAATTAAAAGTCTAGACGATTTAACCCTCCACTGACCACGTGGGGTCTTTTGGGACCCCAGAGGCTATTTTCCCCATCCAGGGGAACTCGTAGGACATCTAAGCCACATAAATTCTGCTCAAGAATATGCTTGAAAAAAATCACAAATATTTTCAGAAAAAAAGTTTTGATAACCAAAAGTAGAAATTTACGGGAACGGGAACGTGGGGTCTTCAAAGACCCCATGAGTTCCAAGGCCTCAATTGTCCTGAATATCAAGGATACGAAAATCGGAGCCATACTCTATGTCGAGGCCTTTTTATTTAGACTATCTCGTTATATTTACTAGTCCTCCCCTGTAGTTTTATTGCGTCTTTTCACCTGAACTCAAGACCGAGGTAAGTCTCATATCATTCTTGTCTACAATGGAAGTAAAGGAAGAGATTATACCATGGATCAATTTCCCAGAAATTATCCTGGCTTGAGAAATTCACGAAAACAACTTCTAACTTTTTTCTTCAATTGCTGCGATAGCTTCTTCTGATATAGGGAGGAAAACACACCTTCACTTTAGCGAATCTCAAACAATGGAGGTCAAATTTTAGCCTCCACTAATTCTTACCATAGCTTAAACTACATCAATTAAAGTCGCAGAGGCATCTACAAAGGGTTAAAGACAAGTTTAAGGGCACTGCTAATTCATACTTCAATAAATTGTTAGTAGTAAGTTATCCTCACTATTTCAGGAACTAAGTTTTTCTTGAATCCAAGGCAGAGGGACAAAAAAGTAAAAACATTGATGGCTACAATCGCTTGAAATGCTTAAGGTTTATGTTCGTAGAGACGATTCATGGGATGATCGCTCAGCGATCGTAGTTTAACATCCAATTCCGAGCCCATATTTTTTGAATGTGGCGACATTCCTTGTATCAACTATGGCCTAAAGGAACATATCGGTGTAGAAAATATACGCATAAAATGCTAAGAACTGCTAGTTTAAGTGCGATCGCTGAGCGATCATCCCATGAGTCGTCTCTACGAACACAAACCTTTACAGCTTGCCATATGAACAACAATATTGTGAATAATTATATTAAACCTATTCAAGAACATAACAACCCCTAACAATTTAACCTATGGATAGGAACAGTAGTTCTGTTAAAGCATGTAAAAATGTTTACAAACGTTTATGATAACACACGGCTCTGGTAACATATTCCGTCAAATGGCTTTAAAGCATTGGGTCTGTTAATGTGCTTAATACAGACTCTATTCTCAATGAAAGCTATTTTCAGCCTATACAGGCTTACTGCAGCCTTATAATATGCTTCCAAAAAGTTGTATAAGACTTTAGGCTTTTAAAACTTTTGATTTTGAGTTGTATAAGAGCCTCTTCAGCAGAACTGTTACTAAGCTGTTACAAGAAGTATCGCATATATGTATAAACTTTTAATAAAGATACTATACTCGTAAACTCTTCATTAAAGATTCTTGTGAGCTTTATAAAAATTGCGTCTGGTATAAAAACTGGGGTACTTATCTAAGTATATTTTTTATTTATATTTTTATTCTACGTGGCGTTAAATATTTTGTATATTTTATGCTAAAAATTGTAAATAAACTTTTCACTCGTTATATTATTTTGAAAGGGGGCCTCGAGTGAAATTGGATCTATGAATTTCATTTCCCTATGGAATATGGAAATCGCGACTGACTCTTTAGAATTTCCATAAACGACCCATCTCATAGAGATTATATGTCCATCAAATTTGGACGATTTGAATGGACTTATTCTGGTATGAATCTTGTGATAGTTTACCATAAGAAAGTATAGTTATACTTATAACTTATTCGAATGAGAATGTAAAACGAGAGAATTCTACAGAAAGTCGTATAAAAGTTCCAGGCAAGTTTTTATTTTAGTAACTTCGTAGATAAGACCATTATAGGATCTATATCTGATAATTTACTTACTAAAGAAAAACAACTGGCCACACTCTCATAAAATCTTTAAGCAAGAACTGGAAAGTGGCACCATATTTTCCATTGTGAAATTTTGTGGACGGTGAATAACTATCTGAAAAATTAATGGAGAATCAGGTTTAATATATATATTATATATATATATTATATATATATTAAGGCCTACTCGATTCATTCGGTTTAAATTGTTACACGTGCACTAAACGAAATCGACAGATATGATTTGAAATATTCTGCTTTCTTAAAATCGTCCCCAATACATTTAGGAAGTGTTTAGCTTATTTAGACCTTAAACGAAATGAATTTCATGAGAAGCATTTATTTTATTTTGGATTAAAAATTAATAAAATTGCTGAATTTGAAACGCAATTTGTGTTTTTTTCGGAGTTTCACCTCAGAAGCCATTTTCACCACGAAGCCATTTCTTCGCAAAACAAAATTGATCTGGAATAAGAAACTAATTTCTAAACAACAAGTATAAACCACAATCGAATTTCCACTCTTATACTTCAGTCTCCATCATTTTGCTCAACACTCTTATAAGAATTTATCAATCAACAAAAAAAAAACAGAATATTCATGAAAAATTCTTGTGGAAAACCAATTCCTTCACATCTCATGGCAAAAAAAGATTATACAAAGGAATTTTTCTTTTTAAAGTCTTGCTAAAGAGTATTTTAAAATGACATTCTCATAGTGATTTTACGAGAAGCTGTTATGAGAACTTATTCTGTTAGTGTATTTACAGAAAGCTATTATACGTATTCTTATAACGGTCTTAAAAGACGTTTGGTAAAATTCTTTTAGCCATCTTCAAGATATCTTGAAGAGGCTTATAATCGCAAACTCATACGCCACTTTCACGATTATAAGTGGCTTGAAGAATGCAATAAGAAGTAGATTCTGCTCTTATAAAACTCTTCAAGTGTGTAATAAGCACAAAAATGTTAGTTGGGAAAGTACTTATAAATGTGTGTTTTTTTTTACAATTTGAGACATGTTCGAGGATATGATAGTTCAATCAACTTTGGGGTCCTGAAAGACCCCACGTGCCCGTTCGCGTTGATCGCGGGACGTGCCTGGCGAAGGGTTAAATCAATTTTAAATAACCTAGTTGCATTTAGCTGATACTATACATACATACCCATTTACATGACTGACACGGACTTTCTTCAAAATTACCTTAACCAACAAACAAATAATAGATACGCTAAAGACCCGAAAGAGTGTATAAATCTTCTATTATACTCACAGCTAATAATACTACACCTTAACATACGTAGCATCAAGAAACACATAGACGAACTTAGATCTTTGGTAAATGATTTTGACAAAAATTCTATCGAAAGAGACATTTTAATACGACAGAGACACATCATAATACATAGTTACTCACTAACACCAGAAAAATTTAAAAATATCGTAACATATGTATTATCAAAAACAATTAAAGTTGCTAAGGAAATATATTACAGAAATAAAATAAATAAGGCAGGAGCAGATCTCAAAAAGTATTTGAGAATCATAAATGAAATATCCTACAAAAGGGTTAATAAAGTAACTTGCAAGAAGCTAAAAATAAACGACGACATTATACTATTAGATGATGAACCAAACAAAATAGTAAATGAATTTAACCATTACTTCGCTACCATTGGCAAAACTATCGCAACAGATATAGGGCACGCGGGTGGTAATTTACCGCCCTGAGCATATAAACACGCATAGCTTTTCCCCCGTTGGCCGGATCGAGGTGGGAGAGGTATGTATTCTTAAGTCATACTGTTATAGATACGATACAATAAAATTTTGGGTAAATTTTACCTTTCATGCCTTTCCAGCGATCGGGCACAGCAGAAGAAGTATACAGATAGTTCACGTAGTACAAATAAATGGCACCAAAATTTTACATCATTTCAATCGAACGAAGAGAAGCTACACGTTGCCTTGCAATTCGCACCTTCATGCGAAGAGAGTTCATTTGTTCTCTTCAAGAATATATGTACATCCCGCGTGGTGCCGCGAGTATAGCACGTAGTTCTGCTGCGTAGTCCCATGTAGGTCCGTGCATGCCGGAAAGATATTTTAGCTACATTGCGGTGATTGCGTTTATTGAGAGAAAGATATAACAATTTAGTAATCGTCTCATATGTAAACAACTGCCGTTGTCATGGAGTACGCGTAGTAGATGCTAAGGTATTCATAGGTTTGTAATTATGTGCGTATCTATGATATACATTCTTATGATTGGCAAAGCAAGGAAATATTTTTTATTTGTTGATGAATTAGAAGGTCGATGGAGAATTCACATTTTTCATGAAATTTTAAGTGGATTTTTTTTTCATACGATTTTTGAATCGAATTTTCAAGTACCGTCTTGACTCGATCATCCGGATTAATTATTTCAAGGGGTAATCCGGACCAAGACCAAAAATTCGGATTAGCGAAATTATTTTGTTTTTCTTCCGAAAATACGCCGAACCAAATTAAAAAGAATATAAAAAAATCTATAAATTAATTTTTTAAAGTACAGTATGACCTCGGTAATCGCAACACTCGATACATGCAACTCCTTGATTAACGCAACACCCAATTTCCAAAACTGTTGATTCGTATAAGTGCAACCTCAATGAAAATTTACCGCGATAAGTGCAACTTTTGTATACACATGTATCTCATTTTCTGAAATTCTAAGGAAATAAGGAAATTATTCCCGTTATTTCACATGAATTTACTATTTACTTTATGTCTGGAGTTCGTGTGAAGTTTGCATTGCTTAGTTTTTTTTTGTGCAGTAAGGCTAAATACGTACGTTAGAGCACCATCTTGATTATAGTACTACACACAAAAAATTATCATAATAATATTTCGCGAGTGGAAAATGGGTGTTATAAAGAAAATTTTTAAATTATCTCTCAATGAAAAAAGTGAAATCCTTTTGCAGCTTAAAAAAGTTGTTGCAGTAAAATCGTTATGCGAGCAATACAATGTGAACAAGTCTACCATTAGTAGAATAAAAAAAGGTGAACCAAATGTAAAGCGTTTCGTTTGCAACTCGGAAAGTGGGCCCGGAAAAGAAAAACTTTGAAGCAATGCGAATATCCTAAAATGGAATCCGCGCTTTACAAATGGTTTACCAAGCAAAGGATAAATCATTTTCTAATATCCAGAGAATTATTGAAAATAAATGCGTGCCAGTTGCATGAGAAAATCAAAGAAAAACCAGGAGGTTTTAAAGCTAGTAACGGCTGGTATTCGAATTTAAACAAAAACGTCACGGCATACGCCATTTTTAAGCATGCTTCACAATAAAGTAAAAGAACTCGGTTTAAAACTTCAAACTTAATGCTTTTTCATAAATTTTGTTTTTTTTCTCTCTGCTTCGGCTATTGCAACAACTCAGTTATTGCAACTGCCTCAGTTTTTATTAGTTGCAATAATCGAGGTCGTACTGTATGTAGTTACCACGGTGTTATTGCTCAAACTGCCCAAAAGGAAGTACGAGACCAAATCTGCCATTAAACCTTGAACATCATAAATATCTGGAGTGTAAAGTCAAAATCCGGATTAAAGGTGATCCGGGTTACCGAGTCAAGACTATATCGTGAAAAAAAATTCTCGCATTTGTTGAGTGTATTGCGTTTTCAAATTTTATAGTGATTCTTAACCCTGGAATCGACTACGCATCATCACATTTTCCCGTTTTGATGACATTGTTTATTATTTTGATCTGATTTTTCGTATAGCACTTACCGTGCCGATGTGCTTTCCGGGTATACTACACTGCGGCTAGTCGAAATAAGCAGAACAAGTTTTTTTTTATTAGAAATTAATGAGGTTTGTGTTACTTTTAGAACTTTCTTATAGCTCGACGATAAGTCTGCGTCCAAACAATTACAATTCGTAGCGGGTATTTTTCTATTTCAAATAAAATTACAAAAAATATTGACTAGGAAAAGGGCTCAAAATTGTTCCTCATTTTAGAATTCGCACTCATATAAAGATCGCCTATACAATGTGTTTAAATTCAGATAAACACCAGATTTCATACATAGAATTAAATTAATCAAGGGAACTCGGAGAGAAGAAATTCCTGTTGGGACCCCAAAATGTTTCGCTCTACCTCGCGTATATAACAGAGCTCCTCATTCATTAACCTTCCTATACCCGCGTCAAATTTTGTTGCACGTATACCCGCGTCGGTCTCACAGACCGATGATTTTCAATCTTTTTTAAATTGTGTTTTTTTCCATAACAAAAGATAAATAGAGGATAATAAATAATAAAACTAAAGTGTATAATGAAACAACAATGTCATTCAATAACTTTATTTCCAATTTATTCAGTTTTTTGCGAAAAAACTTCAACATTGCAACTTTTATACTTTGGAACTATAAAATCTTAACATAAACATCTTTTCCTTTTAAAAGACAAAAATATTCTTTCATCTCGCATAAACACAGGATGTGTACTAAAATAGAATCAAAGAATGACTCAAAGAACACTAAAAAAAAATTAACATACTAATTTTATACTGACACAAAAAGTCACACCTATACCCGCGTCGGTCTCACAGACAATTCCTCCCAAATGCACCAATACGCCCGTCTTGCGTAATCACAAGACATGCACTAAAATAAAGTCAGGAACAAATCCGGCAACTAGCAAAAAACTCGACCCGCTACCTTTTCATTTAAGCTAAAAAAATTTAAAAAAGTGTTTTGTCGGTCTGACAGACCAACGCGCGGGTATAGGAAGGTTAAAGCCAGCTTTCTATTAAGTCTAGAATATACATTTTATGATTCGAATACATACATATACGAGGTATGTTAAAAAAGTATCGCGAATTTTGAATTTTCGCGAGCTACGTATGTTCGATTATTGATCTTTTGGTGGCGTTATGTTGGTACTTATGACCCTCACTTATGTTGACAATTTCGGCCATTTTGAATGTCCAGTCAGTTTTTGACAGCTATTGTGCGTGGGAGTGTTTTAGCTTGTTTTCGATTTTCGTCTATTCCAAAAAAATGGATCAAAGAATTTGTATATATTTTTTTTTAAGAACAACTTAAAGTGCGCGGACGCATTCAGAATGTTGACTGTTGCATACGGCGAAGCTACTTTGGACAAAAGCAACGTTTATCGGTAGTACAAAATGTTCTCAGAGGGCCGAGAACATGTGAGCGACGGTTTTGAAGGTTTTGCTGACAGTTTTCTTCGATTTCAGGGGCGTGGTGCATTATGAGTTCTTGCCGCAGGGTAGAACGGTCAATAAGGAATATTACCTTCAAGTAATGCGCAATTTGCGAGAAGCGATCCGCCAGAAACGCCCGGATTTGTGGAAGAACAAAAATTGGCTTTTGTACCATGATAATCCCCTGCTCACACATCGTTACTTGTGCGCGAATTTTTGGTCAAAAACAACACTCTAATAATCCCGCAGCCACCGTATTCCCCAGACCTGGCCCCCTGTGACTTTTTCTTGTTCCCGAAACTGAAGAGGCCCATGAAAGGACGACGTTACGCCACAATTGAGGAGATAAAGATGGCATCGAAGGAGGAGCTGAACAAGATCACAAAAAATGATTTTTCAAAATGCTTCGAGGATTGGAAAAAACGTTATCACAAGTGCATAATGTCTGATGGGGGTTACTTTGAAGGGGACAAAATAGATATTCACGAACAAATAAGTAATTCTTGAAAAAACATTAAATTCGCGATACTTTTTGAACATACCTCGTATGTACATGTTTTGAATTATGTCAACGTTAAGTATTTATTTATTACATTTTAAATTGAAATGTATATTATATCTCCGGTCGAAAAACACTGAATTGAGAAAAATTTATTTGTAAATCGATTTACTTACAAAATTATTCAAAATCGACGTTTTTCCATTCTTAGTAAGTTAGTAATTGAAAGTCCGTCAAATTTTATAAATATTTTACGAAAGGGTGATTTGTATGAGGTCCCTAAGTTGAACATCATCAATTCGATGAAGCATCACCTTTCCGTACTCAAAGTACGACGACGATTCCTTCCTTTACTGCAAGAAGAGTTTTAGGGGGCAAAAACATGAGGCTTAATTTTTAATTTTTCCTCACATTTCTCCATATAGGCAAAATTTGAAAATTTAGGTTTATAAGCATGTTTTTAACATTTTCGTAATTATAAGCCGAAACCCTTACAGATTTATGAGCATTGCGTGAAGTCTTGTTTTATTTTTAGGGTCTCATCCGCAGAAAACCATCGCAATTCCTTAATCCAATTTATTTTTTGGATTAAAAAGAGCGGCAGCAGATCCAGAGATTCTAGAAAGTCTAATTTTCGGCTCATTACAGTGATTTGGACTTGAGTTTTGTATTATTTCAAAATTATTGCGTTTCTTTGTGCCAAAACAAAACAAATAAACGTTCTTGTTTAAGCACTAACTGTCCACTTGATTTTGTCGTAAAAATGGGGTTTCGGTGTACGATTCGGCATTATATTTATATTTACGTATTGAAATAGGTGCGATGATAATGTTATGAATTGTCATTGAATCGAGTTTTTCTGCTTTAAATGAAGCAAAACACACCTTTCACGGCTTGCTAAACTCTCTATTACTGAATTCAAAACACTTTCAATGACTTTGTTTGTATTTTTTTTTTTTTAATGGACTTCAACTTTTAAAATGAAAGTTTCATGTTTTTCATTTCATTTTTAGTTTAGTATAAATTTTGTACTCGCTGAGGATGACACGAAATCCATCCAAATAAAAAATTTATAAGCAAAGTCATTTTAGTTGTTTTGAATTCATTTTTAAATATATAATTCAAATAAATCTAAACTTTTTGTGCCTATTATCAAAATTTAATACTAAAATGCAAAGCTTTTTGAAATGATAGCTGAAATGGGGCAGATTTGAGAACCTATTTATTCTGTTTAAAGGTACATTTTCCTCGACAAGACTGCACGACAGCGACTCGTCCATATAAAAACTCGTTTTTAAAATGAGAGAAAAACGAGTTTTTATATGGAATGAGCGAATCGCTGTCGTGCAGCCGCGTCGAGGACAACGTACCTTAATTGAACGTCATCCGCAATCCGCCATGCGTTTTTAGATGACGATAGAGAAAATAGAACAAATGAGACCTAACAATGTTTAACATGTATAACTCCTGAAATTAAACTTGTTTTATTTATATTTTTTTTTCATACGAAATTTATGTTATGCTAATTTATTATGAGAAATACACTCAGACAAATGCATATCATTTCGCTCGGTGCACCCATGTGCGTTTGACCTTGTTTTTCATTACTAGACGTAATGTTTTCATGCTTTATCTGCCTTCTTTCCCTAGCACAGTTATACTGCAAATAGAAATATGTAATAGATATGAGGAAAATAAAAAAAAACGAGACCGAGGCTAATTTCGGGCGCGGCCGAAATTTGAATACCCTTCACTCTCCTCGGGCTAAAAGTTTTTTGGGGTGAACCTATGAACCTATGACTTGTGTTTAATCCTTCCCCATTCTTTTCCTTCTGTTTTCGCAAAATATTTGATATTGACAAATTCTGTGGCGTCGATAAAAAATATTTGTGTGAGGTTTGGTTGGAATAAGTGGGAAAATAAAAAAATTAGCTCAGAAAACTTCATCGAGGGGATGCGGGAGCATGGCCTTTAACTTCGGTTTGTGGCATCAATAGAAACACATTTGTGTGAAATTTGGTTGAAATTGGTGTACAAATGCAAAAGTTTTTCTTAGAAGAACCTAATTTGGGGGCTAGGTTTGTATGGCAGCCCCATGACCCCATGGGCCGATTTGATCCATTCTTACATATGTTTCGTGTTATCAATAGAAACACATTTGTGTGAAATTTAGTTGAAATAGTGCACACATGAAAAAGTTTTTCTTAGAAAAACCAAATTTGGGGGGTTAGGTTTGTATGGCAGCCCCATGACCCCACGGTCCGATTTTAGCGATTCAAACATACAAACTGCCTGTAATAAAAAGAAGCATGTGTGCAAAATTTCAGCTCGATAGCTTTTAAACTGGCCGAGTAAAACGCGTAGCAACAGACGGACAGACGGACAGACAGACAGACGGACATCGCCCAATCGACTGAACTCGTCATGCTGATCATATATATACATATTTTATATGGTCGGAGATGCGTCCTTCAATTCGTTACAAACTTCATGACAAAGTTAATATACCCTTTACTCTACGATTGAAGGGTATAAAAATATTTTCAACATGTGCACTGCATATCCATAGAAACTTCTAAAAACTAAATAAGAAAAACAAAAAGGTAGTATGTCTGGTCTAGCGGTTAGTGCGCGCACCTTCGGTGCAGAGGATCATGAGTTCGAGTCTCACCGTGGATCACGGTGTTTTTCGAACTCACGAGCTTGTGACGGACTGTGATCTCACTCAGATGTTAAACGAGTAACCATTTATGGGGATAAATAACACTGCTGAGTGTGATGCTGATCTCAATTCCTCAACAAAAAGCCGATAAGATCTTGGAAATAGGATGTCACTAACACATTCTGTGGCCTTAGTCCAATGCTGGATTGCCGCTCCTGTTATTTATTGAAAAAGGAAAATAAATATAAAAAAGTGACTGAAATTGGTTAGGTTAGTTTAGGTTTCAATTGGGCCACCCTATACATACTACCTACCCCGAATTCGTTAAATTTGCCTTTTGCCATTCTGATATCAATACTACTAAATGTATTTTCAAATTAGGAATTCACATTCTTTAATATTTTTAAATACATCGAAGCGATATTTTAAAACATATGTATATGAAAACAGAGTATTAAATAACAAGGAAATAATAATAATTTAGTCTAAAGGTTGTTGCACTCCAAATGGCGCCATATCTCAACGGTCTTGCAGTCCTGCACTCAACGACAACTAAAACTACCTTATTTGTTGGATACACTGAGATCAACAATTCGTGAAAATACAAATGGCATCCGTTTAAATATACAAATAAATACTGCAATGTTTTGTAGTTTCTTGTTCTATTTTATATTATTTAGTAAGTCGGTTTAGTATTTTCACAGAGAGCATGGTACTCTGTAATTAATGAATGACTCGAATTTAATATCCAAGGCACAACTGAATTGGCGGAAGACACCTCTTTTGAAGAAACAAAATATTTAGGGTGTATGCATTTACTTTATGTATGTATACAAATACGAGCCAATTGTCTATTTCTTCTATCTGTACATCTTCGAAATTTGTTAACACAAAATTATAATCTGAGAATTTTACAAAACACAAATGCCGAGAAAATTCCCTGCAAAATTGCAATTTTCCCAATTTGATCTTCATTTGATATTTCATCTTGTAATCGATCTTATCTTATTTCTTTCATTAGTAAATGAGTGTCAAGTTAATACGAAGTGTCGCATACATTCATCCAATTATTTTTTTCCAAATCATATCTATATTTTTCGCGACCGGGATATTGTAAATCATACAATAGCATGCATGCATCCATCTATGGCATAGACACGTCCTAGCGCAGGAGATGCAAAAGTGCGAATCAAGAAATAAAAGAAATCGGCATGATACGCTCTCATATGTTAACCAATGGTAAATTGTATGTATGTACTCAAATTGAAGACAAAATATAAAATAAATATAAAGGAGAATTCTTATTTTAGAATAAGTATATGGGATAGCATAATATAAATTTATGAGTGAGAATTTATAGAAAAGACAAAAGTTTTATCGTTTTCATATGTCTATACAACTGCATTAAAGTTTTTTAATGCGATTCCTTATGAGACTTTGTAGCAAACCCTGTCGCACTTTCAGCAAAAAATATGTACATGACATACCCCGACATTCTCAATCATCTACGTGCTACAGACGTTTAAAGATAAAGATTATCTGAAAATTCATACTAAAGTCGCAATGTTTTCAAAATTATACTACATAGTTACAAGTCGGATGGACCACTCAGTTTCTTCAGAACTTCAATTAATTTGTTTGTTACCCAAAACCAGTAAATGTGTTCTTATTACACATCTTAATTTTCTATAACTTCTGCCAAGATGGTGTATCGTACACGTACATATTTGTTCAATCGTTGCGAAATTTGAATGTCGCATAATATTAAAAAAATAATTAAATTAAATATCCTTTTTGTTATGTATACATATGTATGTATCTTCAGACATATTCTACATAAGTAGGTACGTATTTCATGAAACTTGCAACCAAGCAAGAAAATCAATATATCAATGAATTCAGTATACATCCATCCTGCGTCTACCTCGCATTCGCCATTAGGAGTACCTGAGCCAGGTGGCCATAACCTCCCTCCCTTGCGGGACGACGAGATTTATCCGACTAATAGCCGGAAGGGTGTTCTCCCCCGGGATGCCTCCCTTTGGAACCCCACCTTGGGATGCGACTCTAGCTGGCCGGCTTGTCTAACAACCACAGCCCCCTCGAGTCCAACGCCTAGATGGGTAGAGACCATGGTCCCTTGGGCACGCCCATCCCCGAGGTACACTATTCGCTAAAGATTTCTCAATAGCAGGTGTGATCCTCCTTTGGCCCGCTTTCGGTTAGACCTAACGAATTCGGCTTGCCAGCCGCAGGATCGTTATACCTGTTTAAGCAGCGATTTGATTCGGGCGGTGTGGTCATCAATCCACAAACCAGCTAGGTATAGGCGCAAAGGCCATTCTCCCTAACTGGCCCCTTCGAGGCTTGGGTTATGCGAAGCCGCCAACTCCGAGTCTGGACACGTACGCTTATATGTGGTTTCTCCCCTACGAGGAAGCACTGCGTCGTGTAAGCTTGTATGGCTGTCTTTTTGAAGGAATAGGGAAAAAGTCAAGCCATGCTGTGTCACCCATACATGACGAGCTCGGGAGCTCAGGACCGTCACCTCCCGAAGGTCTTTGTACAGATCCACGCCATGGCGTATCAACCATACCAGGGGCCTCCCTGCGCTGCTCGGGTCCGTGGTGCCGCAACGCACCAAATATGTGTGTCACATGAACACACTCCCCCTGCGGGAGAATTCAGTATACAATGAGAATGGAAGTTGTACGGTTGAGCGCAAATGGAGGGGAAAAGACGAGGGCGGTGAATTACCGCAATGTCACAAAAAATGCACGCCCGCTTGAAGGTTAATTAAACATTAAATTCATTGAATTACAAAACTGAATTAACGCTTAAAGAATTCCGATTATTGTAAAAATTATTGTAAACTATCTGTCCTCCTTCCTTTACACAATCGAAAGCTCATATTGGAAGGAGTAAAATAAATTTGAACTACGTGCATTAACCCTTCTGTCGGCACCTACTACAATATGCATATTCTATACCCAATAGGTCTGGCTGGACCTACTAAGAAAAATTTTTTATTTTTTATAAAAAGTTAAATTTTTATCGGTATAATCATTCTACCCATTCTTTACAGCCATTTATAAACAATAAAAGCATTAAAATCTTTTTTGTAGATATACTAGAAGCGTTTTTAAGAAGACATATTTTGAGGTGGTATTTGTACAAACATGTTTCTCCCTTTTTTTCTTCGATTTTTGCTTCTCTTTTTTCATTGCGTATCCGTACACAAAGTTTGATCAAATTTTCCAAGTCCAATATCTTTGGGGAAATATTTGGCACTCTGTTGGTAGATTTTATCGCTATATGAGTCTGCAGATTTGGGAAAATCGATAGATAGAAATAGGGAATTTTCAACCGCAAAAATCATTTCATTCTAAATTTTCCGTAAATATCTCAATTAAATCTATTAAGAAACACCATCGTAAGTCACTAATACTTAGTTCATACTATTACAAAGGAAATAAAACTCTTTTGATTTTCCTAGAGTCAAATCTCAGTTGATTAGGTTATGTTATAAGACGGGATAAAATTAGGCGTACCCAATTTGCAAACTTCACGGCTTTTTAAAGCAAAATCTCAGAAAATTTTATCGTTTATCGTACAAATTTAATTTTAATGACTTTATTACATTATAAATAGGAGATTTTTAAGAGAATTTTTATATTTTCACTTTTTACCTCAAGACGAAATAGGTCTGGCCAGACCTATTGGGTATCAAAAATCACTATAAATTGAAAATCATCATAAACATGCTCAAAACTTCAACCGATTTTTTTAAATTTTTGCAAAATGCTTCTAAACATATTATTCTAGGATATCATGAAATATGAAGTCGCTGCGATTTCATCTTCTATACTTTTTTGACCAATATATAGTGCCAAAGGTCTGGCCAGACCTATGTGCCGACAGAAGGGTTAAGTTAGCGGAACAACTTTTTAAAATTGACTCGGCGACTTTACAGTAATTTGCCGCTAATTTGCTATGAATTAGTTGTGGAAAAATTAATTTTGTCGCTCTTCATTTTCACTGAGAAAATGGGTATTCCGCTGACTTGACGTCAAGTTAGCGGAACAACTTTCAAGGATCAAGTCGGAGCTTATACCGTTCCCTTACGCTATTTTGTTGTGAATTAGTTGTGAAAGAAAAAAAATTGTCGCTCTTCACCATCAGCGGAAAATTGCAGTTTCCTCTTTGTGACGTCACTATGTAACAACCCCACTTTACCCGCTCGAATCAAGTCGCGGAGTATGTCATAATTTGCTGCAAGGATGATACGAATGAGATGTTGAAATAGATGTAAATAGTGGTCTTACGGCAACTGCCTCTACGGGGCGGACCACACCCGTTTTGTATTGCAAAACGGCCAAAAGCTGCCAATATGCCTTCCTGGCAAGAGCCCCGGCAGGAGCTCTGAAGGTTCGATGCAGGAAGGTTGTGTTTGTCTGTGTATATGTGGGTACGATATGTGTTTTTTCGTCATATTGGGAGCATTACATCTCGGCGCGGCTGCTCTCAATTTTACTAATTCGGCCCGGTGTTGAAACAAATCCAGGTCCAGAGGTATGGATTTGTAGTGTCTGCAACCAACGTATCGGTTCGAATGCCAGATCAGTGCAGTGTAATTGCTGCACTATCTATATTACAGTTTAACTGTAATGGCATTCACCGAAAAATCGCTGAGATCACACACTTCTTGAGTTCCAACAGAATTTTCATCGCCGCCATCCAAGAGACGTTGCTTCACGCAAACTCGTCTCTAAGCGTCCATAGCGAATATGTTATACTGCGGAAAGATCGACCGGCCGCCACGGATGATTCTCACCCTGGAGGTGGACTTGCCTTCCTAATACACAAGTCCGTACATTACTGTGTATTAGATGTAGTTGCTGACGGTACGGCGGAAATTCAAGCCATCTCAGTTCCATCAGGGAGTACTAATATCGAAATCTTTAATATATATGTATGTAACACCTCATTCTAGTTGCCCTTCTGGCTATCGTTTCGATATTGGTCCTCTCCTTTCCGGAGAGCACAGGGTCATCCTTGGCGACTTTAATGCGCACCATGAGCTCTGGCATTCGGACCTCAACAACAATGCCAGGGGTATAACTATCGCCGAATCACTTGACGCCTCAGAATTCTGTTCACTTAATGAAGACTCGCCGACTAGAGTCGTGGGCACTTGCAGTAGTTCTCCTGACATAACTATTGTCAGTGCCAGACTAATTGCTGCTTCCCGATGGGAAGTACGTACCACCCTTAGATCAGATCACCTCCCAATCATTATAAAAATTGACAAACCAGCGAACATGACTAAGTCTGAGAAGCGAACGTTTGCCAATCACAAGAAAGCCGATTGGGATGGTTTCAAAGCTTACTCGTCGGCGAAGTTCATCGAGCTAACATCACCTACCAATATTCATGAGGCCGAGAAAAATATTAGGAACGTCATTACCACAGCCGCGGCACGTTTTATTCCGGCAGGACGTATCCCGATAGTTCGGCCTAACTTCCCCACTAGTGCCGCCAGATTAGCCGATGAACGTGATCAGATCAGAAGCGCTCACCCTGATGATCCCAGAATTCAGGATCTTAACTCCGAAATTGACCGCCAAGTTAAAGACTATAGGAGCGAGAAATGGAATCAGCACCTCGATGAATGTAACCTCAATGAAGGTGTCAGCAAATTATGGTCTACCGTCCGCGCCCTTTCCAATCCTCGGAAAGAAAAGGGCAACAACGCCATTGAATTTGGCAACTCTAAGACCTGCGATCCTCTTCAGTGTGCTAGCCTGTTCAATAAACAATTTATTGAACATCCCAAGTCTGACGGCCTCAAGCGCAAAATTAGAAGACGGATTCGCAGCCGGAATGTTGACACCATACCATCTTTTACAGCGGACCAGGTTAAAAAAGTCATCGAGAATGCTAAAAACTCCAAGGCCCTCGGACCAGATGGCATTTCGATGACCATGTTGAAACATCTCGACCTTCCAGCCATTGAGTATCTCACGGCCGCCTTTAACTTGTCAATGTCCACGCTTGCCATCCCTGAAATCTGGAAAACAGGTCGAATTGTTCCCTGTCTCAAGCCAGGGAAGAGCGCAAATCTCGGGGAATCCTACCGCCCCATTACGATACTTTCTCCTGTCGCAAAGATGCTGGAGGCCCTTATTCACCCCACTCTTGTTGCACATGCGAAGCTAGAACCTCACCAGCATGGCTTCAGGAAGATGCATAGTACCACCACTGCCCTCGATGCGATCACTACACGCATTCGTGATGGGCTAAATCAACGCACTCGTTGTCACAGAACTATTCTGGTAACAATAGACCTATCAAGTGCATTCGATAAGGTCAATCATTCAATGCTCCTAGCAAACCTGTTGAATATGCATCTTCCTGCATAAGAGATCCGTTGGATTGCCAATTATCTAGCTGGTCGGCACTCCTTCACCGAGTTTCGAGGCAAACGTTCTAACCCTTTCAGACCTGACGCTTAACTCCTAATTAGATTTCTCTGTATTTGGAATATACAATGTCTACACTGGGCAGAAAAACATGTTCAATTCTGAATTTTTTGAGTTTTTATAGTCTTCAAGGATTTTCAGGACTCGCACAATTGATGCATCTCGGTCCCGTTACATTAGAAAAAAGCAAAATTCCGTATGATGAGTTCATATACTTATTTATTATATTTGAGTGTGGTACAGTTTAAAACAATTATTTTTTTTGCTGAAACACAAAAATACGTCGCATTTGGTGCATCTTGTGCGAGTACGCGATTTACAGCCTTCACGGCGGCACATTCGGGCCGATTTTAGGTCTATTTCTTCAGGCCAATGGTTGAAGCTATCCAGTCGCTTCTCGGAACATGGCTGATCCGCGGGACGGTATCGTTTGGAAGGTGGCGCAGTTGAATCTTCGTCCGGTTCAGATTCGGAGCTACACATGTCGTTGTTAGTTGTTAGAGTTGCCACCAATCCTTCAGCTACAGCAAGCCGAAAACTCAGTAAATCGTGAGTATCCTTGGATGGTTTCCCTATCGCCCGACAAGCGTTACGGTACTCCATCCAAGCATTGCAGCACGCCAAGTCTATAAAGTGGATGATAACTTTCAATGGCCACTTTCGAGTTTTGAAATGAGTCCGATAGGCTTCCATTAGTTGATCACAAATATCAACTCCACCCATTGACTCGTTGTAGTTTCGGACTATATTTGGACGAGCGACTTCAATAAACTTCTTCTCCTTTTTGCACCAACGGCGAACGTCATTCGAGGGACTGCATCCATATGCGGTCGAAGCCAGCAGGACCGACTTTGAATCCTTCCATTGCACAACGACAATATCATCCCCTGGGCTGCAGAACTCCTCCATATCTCCTCTTTTCATTTTCTTTTCCTCAGTCAAGCCAACGCATTTTATTCGGTTTTTCATGATGGTCCCAGTTCCATAGATACCTTTCTCCAAAAGTTTTCCCAACAAGGGCAAAGTTGTAAAGTATCTGTCGAAAAATACATACGATCCTTTCGGTAAAGTCTGAACAAGACGCAACACAAATGCAGGACCGAGGCCAATATTGTCGTTTGGAAGTGGAGTTGTCTTGCCTTGATAAATTTCAAAGTCCAGGACCAGCCCTGCTGATGTGGTCAGTACCTCATTTTTCAACCCAACACCTCTAGGTTTGTTGGGCAAACTTTGGCGTACTGGACAACGACCGGTAAAGGGAATCATCTGTTCGTCGATTGAAAACTGCCCACCTTCTTCTCTCGGAATTTTCAGGCAAGCATTTCTAACCGTGTCAATGATTGGCTGCACCTTCCACAAAACATTGCCTCGTTTTTCCGATTCGGTAATGTCATTTTCAAAAACAACATGGAAAGCGTTTCGTAGCTTGAAAAACCTGTCGCGGATCATAGTATCCGCCACTAGCGGGATCTTGAATTTGCTTTGCCAGTACATACGAAATCGTGGGAAACGAACGCAACCCATGGCAATATGCATTCCAAAAAATTTTTTGATTTCACCGGGGGTTGTTTTCAACATTTCGCCTTTTTGTGAAAAATGATACCTGTTTGTGCAATCCGCAGCCTTATCAAAAAAGGTATCATCAAAATATTTCTTAAAATAATCTAAGGGCGTCAACATCTCCGCTCCGTAATTCTGTAAATTAAAAGTATTCACATTGTGTTATTTACACGATTGCAATTGAGAATTTCCAACTTACAACATTTTCCGAAACAGGCGCATTTACTACGGGTTGACAAAAAGGCTTTCGTTTCCAAATTGGTCGACGAGTAGAACCCTGTAACATTAGCGGATTAGACCTTTTAGTGGAAAAAAATACGTTCATACGTACTTCCTCAATATTTTCCGGCTCAGGAATATTTTGGCGCACTGGACTTATGTCCAGTTCCTCGCCTTCACTATCTGTGCTTTCGCATGGCACATAGTTCTTATCTCGTTCTTCATCGTCACTGCTGAAATCAAGCGCATCGGAGTCTTCCAATGCTGCCAAAATAGCCTCATCTGTAAGCGACTCTGATGAACGAAAATGAAAGAAAAATACACATTTTTTATGACTTCGGACCGAATACGCACAATTGATGCACTGCTTAAAAAATATAGCTAAACCACATTTTGCTTTCACCAAATGGCTTCAACTTCTATCACATACAGAAACTGAATATCTTTTTAGGATAAATATATTCACTCCACTAAATTTTTCACTATTGGTATTTTAGAAATTAAAATAATAACTTACTCTTGCTGACCATTTTCACAAAACTGCAATCGAACATGCCAATTACTCGAAAATTGATAAAACCGTAAATTCCATAACGGAACAATGTGAGAACATAACATAAAAAACAGTCTGCTCAATCGATTCATCTGGGCCGCTTTAATATACGTGGAAAAATACTAAAGTTATAGACATTCAAACTTGCCCGCACAATCGATGCATCACGGTCTGAAAGGGCTAAGCTTAGGAAAATCAAATTAGGTGTTCCACAGGGAGGGGTACTCTCCCCCACTCAACATGTTCAACATCTACATGTCCGGCCTTCCCACACCACCTGAAGGAATCGAGGTGATTTCCTATGCCGACGATTGCACCCAAAGAGATCTTTTAAGTAACAAAAATCTAAATGTTTGACTTACGTTATGTGCAAACACATTACAGAGCTTTATTCAACGCATAATTATTCCTCATTTGTGCCTTCGTTGCACAGGGTCATGGGGTGGAGACTTAGAGTAGGTACTAACATCCTCATTTCACGTGAAATCCATGCAAATACTGTCAAAATTTTTATGATCATGAAAACGAATTCGCTTGGTTGTACTCACTTTACACGAAAGTCTCCACACCGTATTTCGACATTTCGCCTGCGATAACAATGCCGTTGCACTTTATTTCACAGGGAAAAGATGTCATCCACAATCAATTAGGCCGCGAGTTCTCATTTATCTTAAATTTAGAGAATAAAAGGCATGTCTCCACGGCACATTTTTCATGGTAGACAGAAATGAAAGTTTTTCGCTCGGTGAGCATAGTACTTGCCTTTACCATGAACAAATTCAGTTTATACATGGTGTTTTCGATAATCCCACTCAGATGTTAAACGAGTTCCCATTTATGAGGATAAATAATACTGGTGAGCGTGCTGTTGACTGCAACCCGTCAACAAAAAAGCAGCAAAATCTTGGAAATTGGATGTCACACATCTGCGGCGTTCGTATAGAGTCGGACAGTCATGCCTGTTATTTATTTATAATAAATTTAAGAAACAGGCTCATTTTATTGCTATACATCCCGTGTAGTTTTGGGCAGCGTTGTTAAACACGATCGTTAGTTTTGAGTCAGAGTAAACCTCGATAAAAAACGTAACTGGTGCTGGCGTCAAAAGTTTAAATATTGCTTAAATAAAAACAGCAACTATCGATTTTGGACCTTTCAAAATCATAATGCAACATCATCTAATATTTTAATTTTCCATTTCAAACACAGTAGTCTGGTTGGTCTAGCGGTTAGTGCGTTAGTGTCTAGCGATTAGTGGTGAGTACCCATTTAAAGGGTGGCCGAATTGAACTGCAACCAAATGTAGGTAACTGTAAATCTGTGACCGATCGTTAGTTTTGAGTCAGAGTAAACCTCGATAAAAAACGTAACTGGTGCTGGCGTCAAATGTTTAAATATTGCTTAAATAAAAACAGCAACTATCGATTTTGGACCTTTCAAAATCATAATGCAACATCATCTAATATTTTAATTTTCCATTTCAAACACAGTAGTCTGGCTGGTCTAGCGGTTAGTACGTTAGTGTCTAGCGATGGAAGTAAAACGTAACAGTGTGATTGGGCTATATTTGGCTGGAAAGCCGCAAGTGGAAATTGTTCGTGCTCTTCAAGATCTAAATATCAACAAATCTTTCGTGTCTCGAACCATAGCTCGTTACAATGAAACTGGTAGTGTTGCTAAACGATATGGTGGTGGCCGGAAAAAAACTGTATCAACGCCGGAAATGGTACGGAACATCAAGGCTCCAATTCGCCGAAATTCTCGACGGAGTGGCAGAAAAATGGCTGCTGAGCTGCACATTTCGAAATCAACAATTCAGCAAATATTAAACGAGACCGAGGCTAATTTCGGGCGCGGCCGAAATTTGGATACCCTTCGCTCCCCTCGGGCTAAACGTTTTTTCGGGTGTACCTTGTGACTTGTGTTCAGTCCTCCCTGCTTCCATGCTTTTGAATTTTCACATGCCGTGTCGAAGATTTATTGGGAGAAGCGGGGCACGTGGGTTTCTTATAAGAACCAGAAAGAGGAAGGGGGGGGGGGCGGTTGTATGGCAGCCCTATGAACGCATGGCCTTTCCATTAATTTATACGAATGTTTGTGGCATCAATTAAAACACATTTCAATGGTTGAAATTGGTGGACAAATAAAAAAGTTTTTCTTCGAAGAACCTAATTTGGGGGTTGGGTTTATATGCCAGCCCCATGATCCCATGGTCCGATTTAATTCATTTTTGCATATGTTTTGTAACATCAATCAAAATACATTTCCATGAGTTTTGGTTGAAATTTGTGCATACAAATAAAAAAGTATTTTTTGAAGAACCCAATTTTGGGGGTTAAGTTTGTATGGTAGCCCCACGACCCCATAGTCCGATTTCATTTATTTTCACGTTTGTTATGTGGCATCAATAGAAATATAATTTTCTGAGGTTTGATTGAAATTGGTGTGCAAATAAAAAAGTTTTTCTTAGAAAAATTTGATTTGGGGGGCTTGGTTTGTATGGTAGCCCCATGACCACATGGTCCGACTCCATCTGTTTATAGATATGTTTTGTGTCATCAATAGAAACACATTTGTGTGAAGTTTGGTTGAAATTGGTGTGTAAAAAAAAATTCTTAGAAGAACTTAATTTGGGGAGCAAGGTTTGTATGACAGCCCCATGACCCCATGGTCCGATTTGGTTCATTTTTACATATGTTTTGTGGTATCATTAGAAACACATTTGTGCGAAATTTTATTGAAATCGATGGGAAAATAAAAAAGTTTTTCTTAGAAGAACCTAATTTGGGGGACTAGGTTTGTATGGCAGCCCCACGACCTCATTGTTCGATTTGGTCGATTTTTACATATGTCGTGTGTCACCAATTGAAACACATTTGTGTGAAATTAGATTGAAATTGGTGCATAAATAAAAAAGTTTTTCTAAGAAGAAGCTAATTTTGGGGGGTAGGTTTGTAGGGCAGCCCCACGACCCCCTCGTCGGATTTTAGCGATTCAAACATACAAACTGCCTGCAACAAAAAGAAGCATGTGTGCAAAATTTCAGCTCCATAGCTTTTAAACTGGCCGAGTAAAACGCGTCGCAACAGACAGACGGACAGAGGGACAGACGGACATCGTCCAATCGACTCAGCTCGTCACGCTGATCATATATATACATATTTTATATGGTCGGAGATGCTTCCTTCAATGCGTTACAAACTTCATGACAAAGTTAATATACCCTTTTCGCTTAATAAGCGAAGGGTATAAAAATGAGCTCAAAGTTAAGCCTTACAAAATACAAAAAGGACAACATCTAACCGAAGTCCAAAAAAAAAGTTAGATTCGATAGGGCGAAAGAGCTATTGCGATTGCACGAACGTGGCCAATTACCAAATATCATTTTCTTCGATGAGAAAAATTTCCCTATTGAGCAATTTATAAATAAACAAAACGATCGTGTCTACCTAATAGAAAGGTCGTCCGAGAATTCAGATATACGGATGGCCACCAAAACTCAATCCCCACCGTTTGTGATGGTTTGAACAGCCGTGACGTGACGTGACTTATGTTCAATAAAATTATGTATTAAATAAATAAAAAAATCAGTTAGCCAAAAGTTGCAGTTCAATTGGGCCACCCTGTATGGGTTCCATAAATGGAATCTTGGAAATAGGATGTCACTAACACATCCTGCGGCCTTAGTCCAATGTTGGATTGCCGCGCCTGTTATTTATTTTATTTCAAACATAATACAAGAGAAAAACGAAACTTTAAATAAAGGTAAGTACTATGTTCACCTAGCGAAAAACTTGCATTTATGCCACCCGTGAAAAAAAAGTGCAGTGGAGATTTGCCTTTTATTCACTAAATTTAAGATAAATGTGCACTCATGGCCTGATTGATTGCTATTCACACCGTTTCCCCGTGAAATAAAGTGCAACAGCGTTGTTTTAATAACATCGTCAGTTCACGTGAAATCCATGGAAATACTTTCAAAATTTCCATGATCGTAAAATGACGACTTCACACGAAAATCTCCATACCGAATTTTGGCATGTCGCCTGCGAAAACAATACAGCTGCAATCTAGTTCACAGTAATGCTATTGACAATCAATCAGACCGTACACATTTTTTTTTAATTTAGTGGATATAAGGCAAGTCTGCACGGCACATTTTCATGGGAGACAAAAATACAATTTTTTCCCTCGATGAACATAGAACTTAGCTTAAATGCAAGTTAGGGTTTGAATCAACAATAATAGTCAGTGCTTCTCAAACTTCTGATTTTGTTATTTTTTTGCGACGCCCATGAACATGTCACACATACATATTCGTGGGTCGCGTAAAAATACTTCAACGTTTTAAGCATATGTCCGGTCCAGTATATAGGTCTATGATTGCACCGTACTCGCCACAGGGAATGATAAGGATGAAATGTGCCTCCGAATTAATCGCTATCTAGGACGATTACAGGCATTTTTCCAAAGCCGAAACCTCACCATCTCTGCGTCCAAATCCTCTGCGACTTTTCTAACCACTTGGTGGGAGGACATCAGATGGGAGATGGATATACGTATTGGCAACAATTCTGTTCCTACTGTTAAAAACCCCGAAATTCTCGGGCTTCACCTAGAGAACATGATGACGTCTGCGAATCATGCAGCTTCAGTCTGTGAAAAAATGCGCAGTAGGAACAACATCCTAAAAGCTCTAGCTGGTAGCACCTGGGGCAAAGATAAAGAAACCATGCTAGCTACTTATAAAGCGGTGGGTCGAGCGGCCGCTGATTATGCAGCCCCAGTTTGGACACATAGTCTATGTGACACAAACTGGTCCAAAGTTCAGGTCTGCCAAAATGCCGCTCTAGGCATCGCGACAGGTTGCCTTCTGATGTCTGCCCAGGATCACTTACATCAGGAGACAAAATTGATGCCAATACGTGATCACAATCTCCTACTCTCAAAACAGTATCTTGTTGGTTGCTACCGTGAGGATCATCCAAATAATCATCTCATGGACCGAATTCCTCCACCACGACATGTCAGGCGTGGTTTACGAGACCTTGAGAGAGAGGTTCAGGGATACAAACGGGACCCTTACGATGAAGTTACATACCGAGCCGCCATTGCAGCGATCCACACTGAAGAAGTGAATCGGTTTATCGCGAGTTTAGGTGCGAATAGAGTCCTCTCAGAGCGCCCACCACCAATTTCGCCTGAGGAGATTAGGCTCCCGAGAGCCACTAGAGTAACACTAGCTCAACTTCGGTCGGGCTTTTGTTCACGCCTTAATTCGTACCTTTCTCGCATAAACCCGGACATCCAAAACATCTGTCCAAACTGCAATGGTACTCCTCATGATGTGGGTCACTTGCCCCGCTGCGCCCACTGATCTTACCCCTATATCGCTGTGGGAAAACCCTATCGCAGCATTTATGTTTTTGTCCTTAGACCTCACGGACACAAACATTGACGAACCATAAATCGTGCTCACATAGATGCACAGAGGTTAGACACCTTTCTGCACCGCTACAAGAAGAAGAAGAAGATGTTGAAATAACGATATTGTCGCTCCTCGCCATTAACGGTAAAATGCACTTTTCCATATTATGGTGACGTCACTATCTCAAAGAACCTACTTTTCCTGATCGCACCGTGTCGGGGAACATGTCAAAATTTGTCGCTTGGCTAATTACAATTAATTGTGAAAAGAATGATTTTGTCGCTCTCTTCTATACGCGGGAAAACGCGCTTTTCCATATTATGACGTCACTATGAGAAAAAACCCACTTTTCCTGATCGGATCGACGTGGTGAGTATGTCATAATTTGCCGCTTGGCTAATACGAATTAGTTGTGAAAAGAATGATTTTGTCGCCCCCTTCTATCCGCGGGAAAACGCGGTTTTCCATATTATGACGTCACTATGGGAGAAAACCCACTTTTCCTGTTCGGATCGACTTGACGAGTATGTCATAATTTGCCGCTTGGCTACTACGAATTAGTTGTGAAAAGAATGATTTTGTCTCTCCTCGCTATCCGGGAAAAAAAGCGGTTCTAGTTTTTATACCCTATACTAGGGATGTCAAAAACCGGCCCATAACCCGGTTGTCGGTTTTTTCGGTTTTTTTGTAAAGCCGGTTAGACCGTCCGGTTTTAACCGGACTCCAAGTACCGGTTTTCCGGTTAACCGGTTCTTTTCATTGATTTGCAATTATGCTGGTGTATCGTATGCAAAATTAACTTAAAACTCAAGTACATGATGTAGTAAGACAGCTAATTTAAAAGAAAAACATGTTGAACCAAAAAGACAATCAAATAAAATTGTCAGATGTGATTTAATTATTTTATTAAGTTTTGAAAAAAAAAAATTCAAACATTCACAACAGGGGCCATCCTAATTTCTCTTGCGGAATACGAAATCTTTTAGGGACACGATCATACGCGAAATGCACTGATATATTTATACACGAGTATTATTTCACTTTCACGTTGTACAACCAAGATACATGTGAAACGCTGTGCTAACATAAACAATATCTCCCTTGGAAGAGATAGGATACAAGAGGTAATTTGACGAAGCGATTGTTCTACGAGTAATTGCAAAAAAAAGAACGTTCGACCATTGTTAAAGGGCTGAAATTTGAAAACGATTTTTTTCCATAGGGGATAAGTAATAGAATTTCAGGCTGAAAAATCAAGAAAACATAAAAAATTGTATGAATTTTGAAATAATTTTTTCCCGGTTTTAACCGGATGGACCAACAACCGTCCGGGTTAAAACCGGGAGGAGAAAAAAACCGAAAAAAACCGGTTAACCGTTCTGAAAGTACCGGTTTTCGGACTAACCGTCCGGTTTTTGACATCCCTACGCCTATACCCATAAGATGGAATAGGGTATATTGTTTTTGTTACGCCGATATTATGTTACGCCGATATTATGTTACACCTCAAAGGAGCCACCGGAGGTATGGCAAAGTATATATATAGATGATTAGGGTCGGTCCCTGAATCGAATAAACCATGTCTGTCTGTCTGTCCGTGTGTCTGTCTGTTCGCACGATAACTCCCGAAATAATGAAGCTAGCAGTTTGAAATTTGGCCAAATGTTTGTATTGCTTAAATCATGAACCGTATTGAAAATGGGCCAAATCGGACCAAGAGTTCCCCTACCTCCCATACAAATTACCCCTCTTTGATATCTTAATTCGGCCATAACTTTCGATAGAATATCGCAATCGACTTGATATTTTGCTCAATGTCTCATTCTGACATATACTTTGATAAAAAGTGGAGGAGGAACGACTGCCCCTACCCTTACCTCCCCTACAAAGTTATATTCAGCCATATCTTTTGATAGAACGTCGCGAAAAACTTCAAATTAATGTCAGATGGTAGCTGCTGGATGCCTTGATAAGATAATAAAGATATGCCAGGTCCGACCCATTTACCCCTCCCCCCTACAAAAAATATGAAATGGAATATTTTGGGAGTTTCGTGCCTTCTAGGTCTGTACATGGGTATATGGTATACACTCATCGTGCTATTCGCACGATTAGAACTCGAGCCCGAATTTATAAACATACTTTAACTCAAGGAGACCTTGAGTCAAGGATGCCAAAATTCAAAAAAATAAATGTCATTTCCCATATTTTATCATAGAAATCATTTATATTCAAAAGTCAATGCAGTGGCGGATTTACTCATTTACCGGTAGCAGGCTGTTGATATTTTGCCGCCCCCATCCCCTACCAAGCTCTACGAGAATAATCCTGTAGGCAGGTAAACAGAATCCACGCGTTTAGCTCTTACGTCGTTTCCCACCAAATCAAGTTGTGTTCTTCTTCTTCACAATTTATGCATTTAATGCACAATTGAGCAATACCACTCGAATGGTACAATTTGCTTGAGCAAAAACGCCATCAATGAAATTATTATACGTAATTAAACAATTTTAAATTAGATTTTGAAACTATGTAGGGGAGACTGGGGCTGGTTCTAACAAATTTTAAACAAAACTTCTTAGCTACCCAACCTTTTGCGTTAGAGACATGACTTTCTGCCATATAATTCGTCATTAATAGGACTATAAATAGAAATTATTAAAATTATTGTAAACGTATTACATTCTGAATAATAAGGCTTTTTTCCTAAGAAACTCACAAGTTAAAACTTACCCCAGCCTGGGGTTGGTTCTAACAGCCCTGGGGTAAGTTTTAACAGGAAGGATAATCATCGAATTTGAACTTTTTGCAAATAATTAAACAACAGTTAATCTACAAAATCAAGCTTTATTTTTTTTCAGTCTCATATTAATTAAATACAACGATCAGTATCATCATATTCAGTACTGAGTGATATTTTAATGCTAAAGATAATTAAATAACAAAACTTTAGCTTTTATAGCAGTTTTCTTAAACTCAAAAAATTTAATAAACATCTTCTTTGAAAAACAATCACAGGTAATTAAAAAAAAATGGAACTCTAGCCTTAATATCCTAACACAGGAACTTAACTCGCGATTTGGGTAAGTGTTAACATGTTATAACTTACCCCGTGTGTTCTGTTAAAACTAACCCCAAAGCCCAATTTTTCAGAAATCACATTGCACTATAATAAGTATACGTAATTTAGCAGTAAGAAATTAGAGTGCATCTTTAGCTGAATAAACACTTTTTATATAAGTTAAAGTTTCACATCTTTGAAATTTATATTAAGATTGAAAATCAAGAAAATAAAAACGCCAAAAAGATCGTTTACCTGTTCATATGGGCACACCACACACAACTCGCTACTGCGACGGCGTAGACTAAACTGACGAGTCTCGACACGTTTAGCATTGTGTACAAACAGGACAATCATTATTTGTTTGTCTCTCAGTCTGATAGTTTGGCGTCTATCAGCCTGTTAATACCTGCCCCTGTTAGAACCAGCCCCGGTCTCCCCTACATACTTAAAATTTCGCATAAACTGTTTTTTTTCGGTTTCAAATACTTTTCTCTAACCAACACTTCTAAGATACAGTTTTTATATCTTTAGAGAATTTTCAAATTTGATTCTGAATTGAATATTTGTAAAACAATTTTATAACGGTACTCTTAACTAATGAATCTGCAAAGTTGCTTTAGTTTGCTTGCTTTTCAACGGCATGGTCTTATTTTTGACGTTGGAAGATTGAACAATTTTGGGAGAACAATCTTTTAAATTAAATTAACTTGCAAACTTTAACTTGAGTAAAAAATTTTAATTTATCAGCATTTATTTAAGAAATAAATTATTATTATTTAAACAGCGATTGAGTTAAAGAATTTTAGATTTCTCATTTAATCATAGTATATCTAGTAGTATCTAGTAGTATATAGGATATCTTCAAATCAACCGTTGACGAAGGATCAAAATACAAAAAAAAATCTCTCTTACCTGCTAGGGTTGCCAGAATCATTCCTACTAAGGTTTCCAAATGCCCAGTATTTTACGGGCTGCCCCGTTTTTCTGGTAAAGAAAATTTCATGACCCGTAATTTAAAAAAAAAACGGGGCAAACAAAGGCGTGAAATGCACTACAAACCAATAACATCAACACGTTTTAAATGAAGATGTCATTCGGTAGTGCTATTGTTGATACTCTATGCTTCTTTTTCATTCCGCCTATTCCCAGGCAAAATTCAACAGAACAGGTGCAATCGAACGGACAAGCTAGTCGATTAAATCCCAAGCCCTGGGACATGGACAAAATTCTTTAGAGCTTTCAATTAAAGCAGCCAAAAAAGGATCACTCTTTACAACTGGTTATATTCAATCCTGCTTGGGCATAAAAATTGATGTTCTAGTTTCTGCCCCGTAAAAATCGCAAACCCACATTTTATACGCTGGTGGCCCGTAAATCAAAACCAGGCAGGTTTCCACTTCCCTCTGAAATTCTGTTGAAGTGCTACAATTTGCATACTTGAAACTCTTTTGAAAATCGGCATCTCAATTGTAGTATGAAGTCTTTAATTTTTTAGATTAAAAGTTATCAATTTATGAGATTTATTTTCTTAAGCGTTTTATCAAAAAAGGTGTCAGACGAAGATACAACAAAAAAATGTGCTTGGTTTCGAATTTTAGCCTGCAAACAAAATAGAGGATTTCTCGCAGATTCGTCTTCAACAATAAATCGATTTCAGTGTTAGAATCTCTGAGATATATATGGCATTGATTCGTATTCGGCACTCGATTTTCCCACGGCATTAAATGTGTATGTTATGTGCTTGAATTGAAAAAAAATATTTACGCCAAATTTGCCGCCCCGTAAAATTCGCCGCCCTAGGCTTCAGCCTACTCAGCCTACTGGTAAATCCACCACTGAGTCAATGCATCCTTGATTTGAGGCGAAACTAATAAGGAAAAAAAAATTTTTTTGGTGGGAGGGGGGATGGCCCCATAATACGAATATATGTATTTGTTTTTGCAATGTGTCTTTATAGAAAGTACAAAAATATGTAAAAACAAATATATTCGTACCATGGCGGCATCCCCCCTCCCACAAAAAAAAAGTTTTTTTTTTCGTTTGTGCAGTTACTCTAACCAAACCTCACGCAAATATGTTTTATCGAGGTAACGAGACTATGTGAAAACGGAAGAATGGGGCGGATTAAACATACACCGGAAAAAATATTAGCCCGAGAAGAGTGAAGGGTATCAAAATTTCGGCCGCGCCCGAAATTAACGTCGGTATCGTGTTTTTTTCGTTTTTTACTAAAAAAAATTTTGTTTACTAAATAAAACTAGTATAAAAATTGTGGAAACGTTTACTTTGGTTTTCTCTTGGAACCACGTTTTTTTATTCTCTTTAACACGTAAGACTGATATGCAATTTTTCAAATCCTATGACCCTAATTTTTATATGTCGTTCGAAAACTAACATTATGGGGCAACTTTTATCAACTTTGCACATTTGTTTTCAAAGTACCGTTACGATTTTACAATTTAAATTTTCAATGAAAAATCAATTTTCGAATTTCTTAAAAGTTTGAATGGTTGTACATATCTGGGTAGGGTTTTAAATTATTTAATTGGCAAAACAGTTATTTTATGTAGAATTTTGTGGAGTTTCAGAAAGTAAATCAAACCTCGGATCAAATATTCGGGAGTGTGGCAAACAGTGATTTTGCTCGGCAAGTCGAGGTTTCTGACACTATTAACAAAAAATGCTATAACTTTATAACGGTTAAAGATAGTGGGGTCATGTAGAACATTAATTGTACCCCAATGAGCTGTACTATCACCCATTATCGTATGTACCAAGAGTCGTGGGACACCCTGTATATACAGGGTGTCCCGCAACCGGTGGTACATAGGATAATGGGAGATAGTACAGCTCATTTGAGGACAATAAATGTTCTACACGACCCCTCTATCTTTAACCGTTAGAAAGTTATAGCATTTTTTGATAAAAGTGTCAGAAACCCCGACTTGCCGAGCAAAATCACTATTTGCCACGCTCCCAAATATTGGATCCGAAATTTGACTTCACTTTCTGAAACTGCACAAAATTCTACATAAAATAACGGTTTTGCCAATTAAATTATTTAAAAACCTACCCAGATACAACCACTCAAACTTTAAAGAAATTTGGAAATTGATATTTTCTTGTAAATTCAAATTGCAAAATCGTAACGGTACTTTGAACTGACAAATGTGCAAAGTTTACAAAAGTTGCATCATTATGTCAGCTTTCGAACGACATATAAAAAATATGGTCTTAAGGACTGAAAAATTGAAAATATTACGTGTTTAACAGAAATAAACATGGTCTCAAGAGAAATTCAAAGTATACATTTTATTAAGTAAACAATATTTTTTTTTATAAAAACTAAAAAGAAAGATTATTGAGAATAGGAACTTTTATATTATAAATGCTGTTCAAAGTGTCCTCCTCCATATCGGACACAAATTCGGCACCTTCTACCAACAGAAGAGACCGCCTTAAGCATCTCTTCCCTTTTTTCGCGCAAATTATTGCAAGCCATTTTAATTTTTTGCAAAAGATGTTCCCGGGACACTATTGGCTCATCGTAAACTTCATTTTTGAGTCTACCCCATACATGGAAATCAAGCGGCGTTAAGTCGGGACTTCTAGGAGGCCAAGCGACAGGCCCGTATCGTCCAATCCATTTTTCATGGAACTCACTATTTAAAAATTCCGTAACAATTCTTCCGCTGTGAGCCGGACATCCGTCCATTTGCCACCATATTTCTGATAATCTAGCTAATGGAATTTCATCTACGACCTTCGGCACGACTTCTGTTTCGAGAATCTGGTGGAACGCGGATGAATTGAGTCTTTGAGGAAGAATAATTTCAGGTAGTAGTTCATCTCCAAGAACACCGATCCAGATATTTGCACTAAACTCGTGCTGGTATCTCGAAGTACGAGTTTCGCGGGGGTTCTGATGAGACCAGAAATGGGTGTTGCGGGTATTGAATACACCACTCCGAGTAAAAGTAGCCTCATCTGTCCATATTATTTTTCTTTGGAAGTGCCGATCCGCTGCCAATCTTTGTATGAACCAACTACAGAAAGTCCTTCTTCTTTCAAAGTCGGAAGGCAGTAGATCTTGCACTTCCGTTAAATGATATGGATATTGACTATCCTCTTGTAGTGTTCGGTGAATTGTCATACGAGGCACACCCATTTGAATAGCCGCCCTTCTCGTGCTTGAATCCGAGTTCGTCCTGAAGTGACGAAGAATTTCTTCTTGCAGCCGTGCCGTAGTACGTTGACTTCGCTCTAACGTGTAATGGTTCGGTGTTCTACCAGTTTGTCGCAGTGTGTTAAACGCCCTAACAAACGTTCGGCTGTCCGGAACCTGTCTTTGGGGGAAGCGACGACCATACTCGCGAACTGCTTCGCGTCCGTTACATCCAGCTATACCATACACCAACACCATATCAGCGTACTCGATATCCGAATATTTTGTCGCCATCTAATAAAACATCACACTAATAACGATTTTAATAAATACTACTAATAATAATACCTGTTTTAATATTAACGTTCTAGCAACAGATCAATTGTGTGATAATCAATGCTAATCAGTTGAATTAAACTGGTGGAATAACGAACTGAAGCAAATGACTTTAAAATAACAAGGATTAACCGTTAATATTACCGTTTTCTCAACAAGTACATTTTCACATTTTTCCAGAATGAAACATCTTCAAGGCAAAGTTCGTTGACACCTTAATTTCACTATTTTTTGAAAACCATTAATAATAATTGAAGTATGTATGTATTTTAATTAGATTTGTTCTGCTTTAGTTTCGCGTTTTTTTTTCTTTCACACGTAATATTTTCAATTTTTCAGTCCTTAAGACCCTATTTTTTATATGTCGTTCGAAAGCTGACATAATGATGCAACTTTTGTAAACTTTGCACATTTGTCAGTTCAAAGTACCGTTACGATTTTGCAATTTGAATTTACAAGAAAATATCAATTTCCAAATTTCTTTAAAGTTTGAGTGGTTGTATCTGGGTAGGTTTTTAAATAATTTAATTGGCAAAACCGTTATTTTATGTAGAATTTTGTGCAGTTTCAGAAAGTGAAGTCAAATTTCGGATCCAATATTTGGGAGCGTGGCAAATAGTGATTTTGCTCGGCAAGTCGGGGTTTCTGACACTTTTATCGAAAAATGTTATAACTTTCTAACGGTTAAAGATAGAGGGGTCGTGTAGAACATTTATTGTCCTCAAATGAGCTGTACTATCTCCCATTATCCTATGTACCACCGGTTGCGGGACACCCTGTATACTTTGCCATACCTCCGGTGGCTCCTTTGAGGTGTAACATAATATCGGCGTAACAAAAACATCTTATGGGTATAGGGTATAAAAACTAGAACCGCTTTTTTTCCCGGATAGCGAGGAGCGACAAAATCATTCTTTTCACAACTAATTCGTAGTAGCCAAGCGGCAAATTATGACATACTCGTCAAGTCGATCCGAACAGGAAAAGTGGGTTTTCTCACATAGTGACGTCATAAAATGGAAAACCACGTTTTCCCGCGGATAGAAGGGAGCGACAACATCATTCTTTTCACAACTAATTCGTAGTAGCCAAGCGGCAAATTATGACATACTCACCAAGTCGATCCGATCAGGAGACGTTAGTTTTCTCCCATAGTGACATCATAAAATGGAAAACCGCGTTTTCTCACCGATAGCGAAGAGCGACAAAATCATTCTTTACACAACTAATTCGTATTAGCCAAGCGGCAGATTATGCCATACTCACCAAGTCGATCCGATCAGGAAAAGTGGGTTTTCTCCCATAGTGACATCATAAAATAGAAAACCACGTTTTCCCGCGGATAGAAGGGAGCGACAACATCATTCTTTTCACAAATAATTCGTTGTAGCCGAGCGGAAAATTATGACATACTCGTCAAGTCGATGCGATCAGGAAAAGTGGGTTTTCTCCCATAGTGACGGCATAAAATGAAAAACTGTGTTTCCCCGCGGATAGAAGGGAGCAACAAAATCATTCTTTTCACAACTAATTGTAATTAGCCAAGCGACAAATTTTGACATGTTCCCCGACACGGTGCGATCAGGAAAAGTAGGTTCTTTGCGATAGTGACGTCACCATAATATGGAAAAGTGCATTTTACCCTTAATGGCGAGGAGCGACAAAATCGTTATTTTCACATCTCATTCGTATTATCCTTGCAGCGAATTATGACATACTCCACGACTTGATTCGAGCGGGTAAAGTGGGGTTGTTCCATAGTGACGTCACAAACAGGAAACTGCAATTTCCCGCTGATGGTGAAGAGCGACAAATTTTTTTCTTTCACAACTAATTCACAACAAAATAGCGGAAGGGAACGGTATAAGTTCCGACTTGATCCTAATTCCAACTAATTCACAACAAATTAGTGGCAAATTACTGTAAAGTTGCCGAGTCGATTTTCAAAAGATGTTCCGCTAACTTGATGCACGTATTCGAACTTGAATTGAATTGAAATTGAATTGAAATATGAAATACTTTTGGCGTAGCGACTGGCAGCTAGCAAATATCTAGAGACGACGGAACAAATACGGGTTTTCGGACCCTGAGTGTTCATATTTGGTAAAGGTTGTTCCTCGCGCCGTCTTACGAAGTGTAGAAAATTTTCAAGAAGATACGATGAAAAACAAGATTTATATGTTTTCAAATAAAATTTTTTGTTGTTGTCCATTGACAGGGCTACAGCCTCGTAGAGAGCATCTCGGGATTTGCTCTCTTCTCCCATCGATAGAGTCTGTCCTGAAGGTGTGCATTTGTTCCGATCCAAGCGTGAGAAAAAAAAAAACAATGAAAAATGTGGAATTGTATAGAGTTTTTCGCTTAAGTCATTTTATATGTAAAAGTCGGGGATAAGCCCGAAAATGGCTAGAAAAGAATCATATAATTTTGTGATTTGGCAGGATTGTTTAGAACAGTCCCTTGTATATGTGCTCCATTGTTTTCAATTGTCGAGCGTCTGCAAGAGCAGGAGCGAGGTTTCAAAATTCAAAATTTGGCACTCTGCTCTAATTTTGGGGGGAATTATGGACTTGCCATTTTGACAAATTTAAATGGGGGGATAATGGGAGTCCTTGATCGGAGCGACTCAATGTTTACCTTAAAAGGATCTAGAACTTATTGTGAATACTTGTACATATACATTACGGCTGAACTAGCATTTTTTTTTTTTAAAGTTATGGAAGTTTTAAGAAAGGTCTAAAATGAAAATATTCTAATTTATTTTGTTAGGCTAGCGCCCAAATATTTGATTAAACTCTAATGTGTTTTATATCATTGGAAAGGTTATTTTAAGTAGTTTTTTTCGTCCTCAGGCCATTTTTGTGTATCTCTTGCCGTTTTTGAAATAATCGAAAAAAAAAACGGAAAAATGCCCTCTTTTCTCCCTTTTATTTAAGTTGCGGGCCCCCAATCGGTTGGGACTTTTTATGCCATCATCTCGGGAACATTCCCAACCATAATCCAAAAAATTTCCGATGTAGGATTTTCGCCGTTCGATGGCCATATTTGGTCCAATTTTCTTAGACTACTAATAAATATATCTCAAGTTTGTCATTACAATGGATAATACTCTCTCTGTTTTGATGTGGAATGCGCAAAGCGTGAAAAAGAAGGCAATTGAACTATTCTTTTGCAAGGGAACTTAATTGTGACATCGTAGCTATAACCGAAACCTGGCTAAAGAAAAAGGATAAATTGTATAGCCCAAATTTTAAAATATTTCGACTAGACAGATTAGGCACCGTAGGCGGTGGTGTATCAATCTGTGTAAAGAATACATTAAAATTTAATGTTCTATCTGAGCTAAAGACTAAAGTCATTGAAGCAATTGCTATAAATTTGGAAGTTTGTAATTTAGTAATAGTTGTGTGTTACTTTCATAGTGAAGTTGATAATTCCGTTCTTAACATTTTTCAAGATGACCTGAAATATTTATTTAGCTTAAGCCAAAATGTTATACCTAATGTGTGGCGATTTCAACTGTAAGCACCGATTCTGGAATTGTTTCAACTCAAATAAACCTGGTAAGAAGCTTCACGAGTTTGCTTTTCAAAATGACATCATCATCCACACTCCGACAGAGCCAAGCTTTCTCAACCCTAAGGGCCACGATAGACATAGTTTTAAGCAAATGCTTCCCCAACCCACTACTTAGTAACACTTATCTTCACCCCATTTTCCTGTAAAATTTAATATCAAGTTAGGACAAACTAATATTTCGCATGAGGAAAAGACAAATTCTAAACGGGTCAAGTTCAAAAGATATTTGAATTCTAATATAAACTTAAGATCTCATAATTTGTCCACAATCGAACTGCCAACCCAAGTAGATCTCCTTCTAGAAAATTTCTACAACCAAATAAACTCAGCTCTGAATCATGCGACATGTACCATAAATAAAATCATCTCAAATACTACCATTAAGAATTACACTAGAGCTCTTATTCATACACGTAATCTTCTACGGCGCAGATGGCAACAACATAGAAACCCTGCAACAAAAACAAATGTGAACAAGCTTACTAAGTTGATTGAAAACCGAATGTTTATCAACCGTAACGTTGTCTGGAATAACTTTCTTCGAAATATTCCTAAAAACAATAAAAATATTTGGAAATTAAACAAAATTTTCCGACGAAATAGATTAATGCCACCACTACGTTCTGCTGATTTTGGTTTTTGGTTTTTGACAACAAAGAAAAGGCAGAAATAATTTCACAGCTTTTTGAACAGGCTCATAAAATATCCGCACACCTGGGCAATACAATGCGCCACCAAATAGTAAGTAATCGAATCGATCTTCTGTCATCTTCACGTAGTGACTTTAATCCAACATACCTCTCTTCACCATCTGAGATTCTTAGAATAATAAAATCCTTAAAGTCTAATAAATCACCTGGAATCGACCGAATCTTAAATCAGGTTTTGAAAAACTTACCTAAGAAAGCTATAGTACAACTAAATTACATAATAAACAGCTCTTTAATATATTCACGGCTGACATTCCAACAAGCAACGATTGTCAAGTTGCGTGCTTTGCTGACGACGTTTGCATGTTTTGCAGTGGTGACGATCCTACACTCATAGCGACAAAACTAGAAAATCAACTTGAGAAATTGTACCAGTTTTATTTCAAGTGGAAAATAAAACTAAACACCATTAAAACTCAAGCCACTTACTTCACCAGAAAAAGGAAGCTAAAAAAAACAAACCAAGTTGCCCATTGAACTTTCTGGGCGATCCCATCTCATGGCAGAAGGACTTAAAATACTTAGGATTAGTCTTCGATAATAAATCTACTGGCCACACACACATAGAAATTACCTGAGAAAAATGAGGAAAGCGTTCTTTGCGCTGTATCCACATTCAAATAAAAAATCAAAGCTGTCCATCGACAATAAACTTCTTATCTATAAGATGGTCATTTAACCAATCGCTGCTTACGGAGCCCCGGTTTGGATATCTTTCGGCAAATCTGTTAAAAACAAGTTACAAATTACCCAAAATAAAATCTTGAAAAATATTACCGGGAAACCTTACTACTATTCTACGGAAATATTACACCGTGAAACTAAAATGATGAAAATTAATCGTATTTCCTCAAGTATAAATACAAAATTTATAGAAACCCTCTTCAATATAGATAATCTTCTAATAAGATCTCTATATACCACATAACTGCAAATTCTGTGCTGTGTATTATTTTCCAAGCTCAGACTTAAGCCTTAGGTTAAGATTTTATTAATAAAAATATTTTTTTCTTTTAACATATTAAGGTTTTGTGATATTTTTCCATAAATTAATTCCACTACACTTAATACTAATATGAATTATTTATGCAATGTTTCCTGTAATTTAGAGTTAAGGCAACACAGCCGGTGTCATACAAATGAATTCATTGTTAAGTCATGTTATGTTATATCAGTGGTTCTTAACCTTTTGCACATGAGGGACCACTTGATCAAACTCGTTAGTTGTTGCGGACCACCAAATTGCAATTGTGATAAGAACGATTCAAATCATGAAATCTTGTACCGAACTACCTTTGAAACACAACTTATTGCTGTCTTGTCAGTAAAGGTTTTCGATTAGAAAAATGTGGAAATAACGCCAAACGGATATTGCTGCTTTAAGGACCATCATCCAGAAAAAGTTGACTGACAGAGATCGTCTTGTAAAGGACTCTGGGTGTGATTTTGCTAAGTCTGAACGAATTTCAACACCATCATTAAGTTGCGTAAAGGGTGTTGCCCAATATTTCGGTTTGTTTCATCCAGAGATGGCTCATAATATTGAAATCCAGTTTTGTTTATCAGATTATAAAGCAATTCTTTATAGTTCTTACTGGAAGAACAACAATTTTTACATAAGCTTCTATAAATATGGCATTGCTGGTTCATGTTGTACCAACAGAAACCTGTCGGAATCCTATTTAGAAGTACTACCGAAGATCAATATTAGTTTAATTATCTTAATTCAGCAATGTAAAGTACCATTATGGTCTGGCCGGAAAAGAATATGCGTGACCTTAAATACCTGAACTGTTTACCTACAATTATGACAACCCTCAAGTCCATAAAGACACGTAGCTACTCCACATAAAGTGAACATTCATATCAAGCTCTCGGCCGTCCTCGATGATTGCACTTCGCAATCATTTTGCATTCGTCACCTTAAAAAGAAGCATTTAATTTAAATTTGAATTTGAACTATACAATCTCAGTGTACTGACCCACGTACAACGTTTTTTCCAACCGATTTCTTGTTGTCACCGCAAAAGACGAAAAACAATTATTTGTTTCCGTCGCGATTTTTGTAAGTGTAAAGTGGTCGACGACGAAGAAGACAATGGGGCACCTTAACAGCAGCCAACATAGAATGTTGTAGGAGCAAGTCCCGAAAAACTGAAGACACTGTCAATGTGGTTTTATGGCCCATTATTTCTTCATGCACCCTCATCAGCGTGGCCATCAGCTTATGATACCAGACAGTTATCAGCATTCCCAATTACTTTGCCGGATGAAATGCTTCAAATTATCAAAGGGATTGATCATCATAACTCATTTTTAAGGCTGAAGCGCATTGTAGCATATGTACTGCGTTTTACGAAACGAATTAAAGGAGTTCACAACAATCATGAATATCTCACAGCAGAAGAACTTAACTTAACTTAAGCACGCACCACCTCAAACGCTATTATCAATCACTCGACAAAATTTCTGGCCAATCAAAGGAAAGATTATCGCCCGATCTATAGTGCACCACTGTGTTCATTGTGCCAAGTCCGCACCGAAATTACAAGGGCAAACTATGGGTAACCCTTCAGCGTCAAGGATCCAACCTGCGAGACCCTTTATCAATACCGGCGTCGACTACTGTGGCCCATTTTGGACGCATATGAAAGGACGCGGGAATAGACCTGTTTTCTGTTGCTTTGCGACTAAAGTGCTACATGTGGAGTTGGTAACGGACCTGAGTACCAACGCTTTCCTAATGGCATTAAAAATGTTTATAAGTCGACGGGGACACTGTTTGAATATATATTCGGACAGCGCGACTAATTTTGTCGGAGCCAAGAACGCTCTTCACAAGATCCACGATGCAATCAACACTGATCAGGCTAAGGACCAAATTACTTCGGTATGTGCGAGCAAAGGCGGCGGCGGGAGGCGGCGGGAGGCGGCGGGAGGCGGCGGGAGGCGGCTGTGAAGTCAACAAAACGTTTAATGCAGACACACCTCGCCTCATCGTCTTTATCGTATGGAGAATTGGAGACCCTAATAGTTGATATCGAAGCTATTTTGAACTCCAGACCAATCACACCCATGTTTTCAGACCCTAACGACCTTACTACCTTTAACACCGGGGCATTTCCTAGTAGGAGAACCTCTACTAAATAACGTTGATTCGGAAGCAAAGGGAAACAACAGTAATCTCGATAGTAGGTTTCGACAAATACATCGATTGAAAACTGAGTTCTGGGATAGATGGACAACCGAATATCTTCATGGATTACAAGAACGAGTAAAATCGAAAGACAGCCAGTCGAATGTTCAGCCAGGTACACTAGTGATGGTATAGAGGTTTATTTTATTAATTATATATATTGGTCTCTAATATATTAATATATAATTAATTATATATTTAATTGTTTTTAAACATTATATTATTTATAATAAAAATTGAATTTTTAAGGAATGAATATTTTTTTATCTTATTGAAATGAAATCTAATTTTTTTTTAATTGAATTTTTTTTTACATTTTTTTATCATAAAAAAAACTAGATTGATTTTTTTTATAATAAAAAATGGCTAAGTGGATTTTTATTTTTTAACAAGTAGAAATTTATCTTACGTTAATTAAATCCCCCCTCCTTAGAAATAATAATAATTAATTAGCATATGTATGAATGACTTTGTTGTCATTGAATGACACTTTCTTGGTTGTTGATCGTGGTTTTGGAAATGGTGATGATGATTCCATAAACGCTGGTTTTAAGCGGTCGATGGAGACTTTGATTTTCTTGTCACCAACTAAAATTGTGTAGACTTTATCACTTCGATCAACGACCAAGAAAGTTCCTTCAAATGGTGCTTTAAGAGAAGGACGAACTGAATCAATGCGACGAAAAACGTGCGTGCAAGATTTAAGCTCATTGGGAACATAAACATATTTATTCGTATTGATTCTAGGCTCTACACATTTGGAGCATTTAACGAATTGACGCAAACGTTCGACATAATCAGTTACTGATTCTTTTGATTCGGATGGATTGACGAAGTCATGAGGGAGTCTGAGATTTTGACCGTAAACCAACTCAGCTGGTGTGCATTCGGAATCTTCTCTGATAATGGTACGCAGTCCCAATAATATAAAAGGAAGTTCTTTGGTCCATTGAGTATTACCTCGACTCATGAGACTTTCTTTTAAAAGTCGATGCCAACGTTCGAGAAAACCATTTGCCTTCGGGTTGTAAGCCGTAGTGCGTTTTCGCTCAAAACCAAGATAAGTCGATAGGTCTTTAAATAATAGAGATTCAAACTGGGCACCTTGATCCGTAACAATTGTTCGAGGAATACCGAAACGTGGGAAAAATTCTTTAACTAAAGTATTGGCGATGGTGGAAGTACGCGTATCAGGCATTGGAAAAGCTTCAGGCCAGCGAGTAAATCGGTCAATGATTGTTAGACAATACCGACAATTTTCAGATAAAGGAAGTGGTCCCACAATGTCTAAAAGAATGGTACTAAACTTCTCTTTACTCGGAAGAAAAGAGCCTACTGGTGATTGTGTATGTCGAGTAATCTTTGACTTCTGACAAGATATGCACTGCCTCGCCCAGGTTTTAGCATCCTTGTTGATGGATGGCCAAATAAATTTACTTTTAAGTAGTTTTGTGGTAGCTCTTAGGCCTGGATGACAAAAATTATGTACTTTGTCAACAACCAAACGCCTTAAATCAGAGGGAACGTAAGCTCTGATCGGATTAGTAGATGTGTCACACCATAGTGGAACCTCCGAATCAGGGATACATACTAGTTTAAGAATTAAAGTCTTTGATGATTTTAATTTTTGCAGTTCTGGATCCCTGGATTGTGAAAGTGCCATTTGATGGATACTAATCGCAGAAGGAATTTCGATAACATCGACTCTTGACAAATTGTCAGCAACAATATTATCTTCACCTTTGATGTGACGTATGTCGCTGGTGAACTGGCCGATAAAATCGAGATGACGCACTTGTCTCGGTGAAGCCTTATCTAATTTTTGCTTAAATGCAAAAATTAGAGGTTTATGATCCGTAAACAAAGTAAACTCTCGACCTTCAACCATAAATCGGAAATGTTTGACTGCTAAATAAGCCGCCAAAAGTTCTCTGTCATACGTTGCGTTGTAGGTACTTAATTTTTGAGAAAAGAATCCTAAAGGTTCATTAACACCTGCATAAGACTGCTGTAATAAAGCCCCGACAGCTATATCAGAAGCATCCACCAATAAGGATAATTTTGATTCGTTCCTAGGAAATGCTAGCTGGGAGCAGTGTTGCCAACTGCAATAAACTTCATTTCATTTTCATAATTTTATTTCTTTTCTGGAGAACTACCCGTAAACTATGCCTTAGGAAGATTTCTTAGTTTTATTACATAAATATGCTCCAATCGCTGGCATTAGAGTCAAAATTTACTTTGTTCTGAGTTATATAGCTCAACTAGTCAAAGTTCTTGTATACAGGTATAATTTCTCGGTCAAGTCCATAACCACATTAGGCTCGAAATTGAGGAACATAAAATTCGTAAAAGGAACGTCCAATAAGTTACTATGGGCAAGGGCATCCGCATTTATGTATGGATATTTTGATTAAAAGTTAACCATTTTAGGCCCAAGACACATATTCAAATCATCATGACGATAATCCATCATGATGATGAAAGTTGGAAATTAGAGTGACACATATGCTTTCGTCATTAGAATTCGTCATTTACTTTTGACATTTGTGTAAATGGTGAAAATGTCCCTCACAGTGGCGATATTTTGATGAATATTCAATTGAATAATTTGAGGACACACTTTTCTTAAAGAATTTGAATAGAAATGTGTAAAAATTTATAACAAATTTAATATTTTTGAAAACATTCTTGTTCTTAAATTTTACAACAGATGGCGTATCCAGTCATTATTGAGCAATTGATGGTCCAATTGCGTAACTTGGAACTCGTGCTAATGATGATAAATTTGCGTCATTCGAAAATATGTGTGTCAAGCTTGTTATTCATTTTCGAATTTTAGCTCTCCAAATTTTAGTTTATTTTCCATATTTACGAAATTGATGTTCCATTGTTGATGTTCCGCAATTACGAATTTGATGCTCCAAAGATACGAAATTGATGTTCCAAAATTTGAGCTTGGCGGGAAATGGTATAGGTTTTTGATAAATTTGTTGCTACAAACCCAGAAACAAAATATAATGTCAGACGTTGTACAAGTAGCTTGCCCAGTAGACTACAAAAAATAGATTTAAGTGAGTATATATTTCGGGGGCAACTTACCCCCTTCTTCAGCACTTAGCTTTTGTGCTGGTAAGTTGCCCCCGAAATATATACTCACTTAAATCTATTTTTTGTAGTCTACTGTGCAAGCTACTTGCGCAGCGTTAGTGTTGAACACTACAAAGTTCCGGAGATATTATCACTATCTATGAATCGTGCTAAAAGGTTTTGACCCTTGTACTTAATCTGGCATGATGACGTTATCTGTGGTAAAAAATTGACACTTGGAAAAATGGAAAAATGTTCAGGTACCCCCATGTTCCAAGAATTGTTCAGCAGAGAATTTTATGTAAGAAAGAAATTATTCAGCATATTATTGGTTAGTAAATTACATGCTTGGACTAGGTACTAATATCGTCAGTTTACGTGAAACCCTTTACCCTAAATTTATTGAAAAAAGGTAAGTCTCCGCGGCAAATTTTTCCCAGGAGACGTAAATGCAAGTTTTCCTCTAGGTGGACATAGTAGGTACTTACCCTCATCATCAATGTGGCACGATAGCCCGACGTCGGGCCTTGGGCGCCTGAATCGTTGACCTCCAATTGTCGCGGTTACGTGACCTTGTCCTCCAGTTTCGGAAGCCCAGCAGCTGGTGGGCGTCTTCACCTACGGAGTTCTCCCAGCGAGCTCTCGGTCGTCCACGCAACCTCGCTCCGTCAATTCGTTGCGCGTTCATCACTTTCTTTGGCATGCGATTATCGTCCATCCGTTGTACATGCCCCGCCCTTACCCTAATACACGATAATAAGTGTATGTAGAAATTATTTCACGGCGATTAATTATTTTGTTTGTGAATATTGAAAAATTGATTCTAGTTCCAAAGTAAACAAAAATTCATAAAATAATTTTAGTCGGAAAAACGGCCGAAGAAAATCAATTCCGGCTAAAAATCCGGCCGGCCGGAATCATAAATTTCTTCCGGCTAAACAGCACGGTTTCCGGCAAAATTTGGCCGGAAAACGGCTAAATTGGCAACACTGGCATCAGCGAGTAATTGTTTAGCTTTATTGAAAGCAGCCAAAGACCGTTCATTCCAATCAATAGGACTTTTGTCTTTCTTTTTATGAGATCCGAGCAAAAAGTCATTTAGTAGCGCTAAATGTTGTGCAGCATGTGGAATGAAACGACGATAAAAATTGAACATGCCAAGAAATCGACGCATTTCATAAACCGAATTAGGAGGTTTTAAATTATGTATAGCTTCAACTTTGTTAGGAAGCGGTTTTACACCATTAGCATCAATTTGATGGCCGAGAAAAGATACAGATTCTTTTAGAAAATTACATTTGTTTATATTAATCAGTAAACCATATTGTTTGAAACGTTCAAAAAAACACTCTAAATTTTTAAAATGTTCTTCTATATTTGTATATAGTCTGGCTGGTCTAGCGGTTAGTGCGCGCACCTTCGATGCACAGGCTCATGAGTTCGAATCTCACCGTGTTCCATGGTGTTTTTCGAACTCACGAGCTTGTGACGGACTATGATCTCACTCAGATGTTAAACGAGTACCCATTTATGGGGATAAATAACACTGCTGAGCGTGATGCTGATCTCATTACCTTAACAAAAAGCAGATAAGATCTTGGAAATAGGATGTCACTAACACATCCTGCGGCCTTAGTCCAATGCTGGATTGTCGCGCCTGTTATTTATTTTCTATATTTGTAGAAGCTATCAGTACGTCGTCAATATAAGGAAATACAAAATCCAGATCACGTAAAACAGAATGGATAAAACGCTGGAAACTTTGTGCAGCATTTCGAAAACCAAAAGTCATTTTGGGAAATTCGAATAGTCCAAAAGGTGTTGTTATGGCTGTCTTTTCAATATCATCTTCATTGACTGGAATTTGATGATAAGCTTTTACTAAATCAATTACAGAGAAAATTTTCTTTCCACTTAATTGTTGGGAAAAATCATGAATATGAGGTATTGGGTAAGAATCAGGTACAGTCATATTGTCTAAAGCTCGGTTGTCACCACAAGGTCGCCAAGATCCATCTTTTTTCTTTACCATATGTAGAGGTGAAGCCCAAGGGCTTTTCGATAGACGACAAATACCTTGTTCTATCATGTAATTGAACTGTTTCTTGGCAATATCTAATTTTTCAACATTAAGACGACGAGGTTTTGCTGAAATCGGCGGACCTTTAGTAATAATATGGTGTCTAACTGAGTGGAGAACTGGTGCCTTGAAGTCCGGTTCACACGCTGACCCGAAATATTTTTCCAAAAGACAAGCAACTCGTTTGTCAACATTTGGGTAAGAAATTAACTCTAATTTGGGTATATTAGTTTCAATTAACTTACCCTGTTGAGATTTACAAGTTGTTGTTAGATCGATAATACGACGATTATGTAAATCCACCATCAATCCAAAATGTTTAAAAAATCTGCACCAATGATAGGTTTGGAAATATCCGCGACCAAAAATTTCCAAGTAAAAACGCGACGAAGTCCTAAAGTAACTTGTAGTTCGCGATAACCGTAAGTTGAAATATTTGTATCATTGGCAGCCTTTAAAACGAAGTAAGAGTTGAAATTTTTCTTTTCAGCAATATCTACAGGAACGATTGACAAATCAGACCCAGTATCAATGAAGAACTTTAATTTGGATTTGTCATCATCAAGTATGAGACGGCTTGATGGATTAATGAAGTTGGAAACCGTCGATTCCAACTCCAAATTTAGTTTTTTGAGAAGTGTTTACATGGTGTATAACACTTAAAAGCTTTATCTCCAAATTGTTCGTGATAACGACAAAGTCCATTCTCGTTGATTTTATCTCTTGATTTTGAACGCGAACGGTACTTTGAAATTGAACGTGAAGCTCTACGAGCGTTATGATTTGCTGAGACATTGGTCTGCGATATGTACCATGAACTGATTTACCAAAGCCATCATTTCATTAAGCTTATCCGATAGTGTGTTGATCTGGTGTTGGAAAGACTCTCGTTCATTAGAGGGTGAAGTTGAATTTCTCGCGGAAACAGTAAATACGGAAGGACTGGTTACAACTTCATGAACCTTATCTGAAACTTCAGCAATTTCAGCTAATGAGCCTTTTGCTGCTACAACTATTGTTCTGATGTTTGTAGGGAGTCTTTCCAGCCAGAGACAACGAAGTACATTATCATCAAAATTTGGTCCAGCTAGACTTTTCATTTCGCTTAATAAATGGCTTGGTTTACGGTCACCTAACTCTAAGCCAGTTAATAATTTATGAATTCTTGATGAATCCGATAAACTATATTTCTGAATGACAGCATTTTTAAAATCTGAATATATATAATTATCTCGGAGTCCTTCAAAAACTCCATCCATATTTTCTTAATCCAAAGGTGAAAACATACTTAACGCTGTATTAAACTTTTCAATTTCACTAAATATGCCGAACGCTGAAAACTGTCTTTCCAATAAAGTGAACCATCCCATTACATTTTTCGACCAAAATGGAAATTTTTTCAAACAATTTTTTTTAATACGATTGGAACTTGAATTTTGTCTGGTTCCAGCTGGTAATACGGGAGTGTCATTATTATACCCTTCACTCGTAGAGTAAAGGGTATATTAACTTTGTCATGAAGTTTGTAACGCATTGAAGGACGCATCTCCGACCATATAAAATATGTATATATATGATCAGCATGACGAGTTGAGTCGATTGGGCGATGTCCGTCTGTCTGTCTGTCCGTCTGTCCGTCTGTCCGTCTGTTGCTACGCGTTTTACTCGGCCAGTTTAAAAGCTATCGAGCTGAAATTTTGCACACATGCTTCTTTTTATTGCAGGCAGTTTGTATGTTTGAATCGCTAAAATCGGACCGTGGGGTCATGGGGCTGCCATACAAACCTAACCCCCCAAATTTGGTTTTTCTAAGAAAAACTTTTTCATGTGTGCACGTATTTCAACTAAATTTCACACAAATGTGTTTCTATTGATAACACGAAACATATGTAAGAATGGATCAAATCGGCCCATGGGGTCATGGGGCTGCCATACAAACCTAGCCCCCAAATTAGGTTCTTCTAAGAAAAACTTTTGCATTTGTACACCAATTTCAACCAAATTTCACACAAATGTGTTTCTATTGATGCCACAAACCATATGTAAGAATGGATGGAATCGGACTGTGGGGTCATGGGGCTGTCATACAAACCCAGCCTCCAAGTTGAGTTTTTTTAAGAAAAACTTTTTTATTTGTGCATAAATGTGAATCAAACCTCGTAAAAGTGCATTTCTATTGATGCCATAAGACATATGTAAAAATGAATGGAATTGGACCATGGGGTCATGGGGCTACCATACAAACCCAACCCCCCCATTTTGGATCATCTAAGAAACATTTTTCTACACCAATTTCAACAAATCTTATCAAAACAAAAAAGGTTAAAGGCCATGCTCCCGCATCCCCCGATAAAGTTTTCTGAGCTAATTTTTTTATTTTCCCACTTATTCCAACCAAACCTCACACAAATATTTTTTATCGACGCCACAGAATTTGTCAATATCAAATATTTTGCGAAAACAGAAGGAAAAGAATGGGGAAGGATTAAACACAAGTCATAGGTTCACCCCAAAAAACTTTTAGCCCGAGGAGAGTGAAGGGTATTCAAATTTCGGCCGCGCCCGAAATTAGCCTCGGTCTCGTTTTCAATTTCGATTTCTGTATTGTTGTCCTCATCTGATGAGGAACCATGCGGGCAGATGTCGTGGATTGACTTCTTGTTACGGGCATTTTTTAGATACTATCAACAATACTTGTTAAAAATTATTTAAAAATCCACTCACCTTACACTTTCGTTACAATTTCAATAAATTTAAAAAAAAATTTTTTTTTGAAATCTTCTTTCTTGAAAATGATTTTGAGTTCTTGATTCAAATAATTCGTTCTAAAAGTCTTGTTTCGTGACTTCTTGCTCCAAGCCTCCAAGTATATTAGTAGTAGTGTTTAACTTTCATTCCTTTCTTGAATAATATTGTATTTGTTGTATGTTGTTATTTTCTTTAAAATAATCCAATTATCTCCAAATCCAATATTGTAGGAACTTTCCAGTTCATGCGTTTTCTTCGAAATAATCCAATTTTACAGAAACTTTCGAGTTCTTTCGGGGTCACCAATTATATAGAGGTTTATTTTATGAATTATATATATTGGTCTCTATATATTAATATATATTTAATTATATATTTAATTGTTTTTAAACATTATATTATTTATAATAAAAATTGCATTTTTAAGGAATGAATATTTTTTTGTCTTATTGAAATGAAATCTAATTTTTTTGAATTGAATTTTTTTTACATTTTTTTATCATAACAAAAACTAGATCGATTTTTTTTTATAATAAAAAATGGCTAAGTGGATTTTTATTTTTTAACAAGTAAAAATTTATCTTAGGAGGTTTTCACACTTACGCCAGATTACGTAATCTGCGACAAATTACGTAATCTGGGGCCTAATTAAGCTGCAGATTACGTAATCTGGCGACTGCAAATCATGTTCCCAGAACGACTATCTTTTATTCACCATGCAGTCGAGGTGAGTTTTAATACTTTTTTAATGTCGAAAAGTGTCATTTAATGCCAAATGTGTCGTTATGAATGACAAAATTGTAATTTTGTATGTCAAAAATTGTATTTTTGTAGGCGAAAATAATATTAATCGTATTCGGCTGACAGAAATGAGGATAAATTTGAAGAACTACGTCGAAACCAGACCGACTGCTCACATTTCAAATTATGTGGTTTTTCATGTCCATAATTATATTCTGTTAAACAAATTTATACATGTAAACATACATGCAGACAATCTTCCCACGAACCATTGCGGATATTTCATTAAAAACACCTCAAAAACACAATGCTCCACAATATTAACATCTTTATTTGTTTGTAAGCACACATTATTTAAAAAAAAAACATGCTGTATTACTTCTTTTTGGACATCAAGCATTTAGACTTATTTCTGAATACATGTCAATTCACCACAACTTCTGCCTGGAGCGCTTGTTTCCACAACGGCCGGTGCCCCGATCGGTTGTTCCGACAGATTATCGTCGACAATAGATTCATTGTCTGTATAATTTTCATCCTTCTCCACATCAGTAATTCTTCTTCAGAAGCTACGTACTCACTTCATACTTGGACATGTCTAAATCTTTACTTTCGGCAACATTCAGGAATGTAAAAAATATTTTGCTTTATGTGATAAGCTTATATGTATTTACAAAAACGCTTCTTAAATGGTAAACATTTTTATTAAAATTGTTTGTGAGCCGCTAAAATTTATAGAAATGACATTTGACAAATCACTAAAAATAAAATAATTTTTAAATGTCAATATGACTAGATCAACTAAATATAGTGTGAACACCAAATTCACCACAGCTTGATTTGCCTGATTAGCTACCGCAGATTACGTAATCTGGCGTAAGTGTGAAAACCTCCTTACATTAATTAAAAATCCACGACAATGGTACAAGAAGACAACACTCCACCGCTCCATTGGCCTCTAGGGCGGGTAATCGCTACGATCCAGGGCAAGGACGGTCGCGTGCGAGTTGCTTAAATCAAGACAGCATCAGGAATCATCAGTCGAGCTATACATCGAATTGCGCCATTACCCATCGAAAATATAGGAATTGACAACACTGACCAGAGTTGCCAGATTGGGCTCCTTCTCGCCAATTGGACTATCTTTTTTCTCAATTAGCGACAAAAATTCTGAAAAGTCGCCGCGCGATTTTTTGGGCTACATAAAATACGCGCCAGTTTTAAATATTATTTTTCCAAGACCAAGTAGATTTTTTGAAGGGTACTGAATTAGAAAGTAATAATATTACTGATGAAAATCTTATGTGTATTCAAATTTTATGTCGAAAATGTACGAACTTATAAATCGGTGTCGTTCACATTTAAATGCTTTCCAAAAAACTAACTTCCATTAGAATTAAAAAAAAAAAACAGAACATTATCATACTGAGAAAGATTCAGTTTACTAAATGGGTCAGACACAATTGAAGGAGCAATTCCAAATGACACTGGCCCATTTTAAATAAATAACAGGCGCGACAATCCAGCATTGGACTAAGGCCGCAGAATGTGTTAGTGACATCCTATTTCCAAGATCTTATCTGCTTTTTGTTGAGGTAATGAGATCAGCATCACGCTCAGCAGTGTTATTTATCCCCATATCCCCATAAATAGGTACTCGTTTAACATCTGAGTGAGATCATAGTCCGTCACAAGCTCGTGAGTTCGAAAAACACCATGGAACACGGTGAGATTCGAACTCATGAGCCTGTGCACCGAAGGTGCGCGCACTAACCGCTAGACCAGCCAGACTACCATTTTGGCTGAGAGTTTTTATTAAATTAAAACAGTCGACGTTCAAAAAAAGTTTCCACATTTAATCCTTAAATGCATAGCGTACCATATATGGTACATGGCTACATTCCTGTAAAAGTCTAGCAATTATTATTTTTTTCATTTAATTTGTTACTTTATCCCAAAGTAGACAAACAAGCTTTCACATAAATTCAATGTTGGCTTCCCAAAGCTTTCCTTGAATTATCTGTGCGTGTCGCGTCGTCAAAACGGACGATGGCCTGAATGCATGGCGTACCATAATTGGTACACAATGCAAATTCTACTAAACATACATAACATAAAGACTGATTCCGTGTTCAGTAACCGATTTTACATAAGGGAAGGTCAGTTACGATAATGGTTTCAGACCCCATGCATTTAAGGGCAAAGTAAATGATCTTTTATTGTTTTATTTCTGGCACATTCTGTAAGGTAATCGTGAAAAGGACATTTCCAATTACTTTCCCCTATTCGAAAGATACTTTATTTATTCACTTGGGAACACAAAAATCGACCCACCCCAAATGCTTCCGTTCTAAACACGATTACTCAAAAAATAATAAACAGTCTGTTTTTGTTTTTAACTATGTAAAATCAATAAAATAAATATGTTTTTATTATTATTAAACTGTGTTAAAACTTACATTTACAACTTGAATCTTTAAACTTTGTTTAGGGACTTTGGGGTAGTTTTTGAGGGTATAGAGGGGCGTAAGAGTGCAGATAAGTTAGGTAACCTCTGGAGCATGCAAATGCATACAATCTGTTTCATTGTGACGCCTAAAACTTGGATTTTAAGGCTTCATACGCTCTTTGGGGCTTGAAAAACACTTTAGGGTTGTTTTTAAGGGAAGGAGGTGCTCGGCATATTTTTTTGCTTTTGCCATTGAATCACGACGCGACATTTAATGCACTATAACGATCACCGAAATTTAGAAGTGGTAGTGCTAACTTGACAGACATAAATCATGTTTTAAAGCGTTTAGTCGATTTCTTTGCTCCCAAGTGTATTTTTGCATTTAATGAAATTATTTATGTACAAAGATTAGCTCTTACGTTTAATTTTGACAATAACATTTTTTGGGCTACTTTGGGCTAGTAAAAAACTGAAATTTGGCGATTTCTTCTGAAAATATCTGGCAACCCTGACACTGACCCAAGAGAAGAGCAAGTTCCAGCGAAAAGAGCGAGAGCATCATCACCTGCTAGGACAAGCCACAATAACACCGCCGGACGTCAACCAGAGCATCGAAAAGAGCGAAAGAATCATCACCTGCTAGGACAAGCCACAACAACACCGCCGGACGTCAACCAGAGCATCGAAAAGAGCGAGAGTATCATCACCTGCTAGGACAAGCCACAATAACACCGCTGGACGTCAACCAGAGCATCGAAAAATAATTTATTCGGCGTAAACAATAATAACTAAAATTTTGAGAATGAGAATGTTGAATTGTATATAAATAATATAATTATATAATTTGAATTTAAATTGGATAACATTTTGCAGCCCGCCAACAGAAGAATTTTTCATAGTTAGTTACAGTTATAATGTAATTTGTTATTTTCTAATGCATATTTGAACACATGTGTTCAGATATGCAAAAATTGCATCTGTGTTCATAGTTTCGGTAGCGATTTCTTGCAGGGCGCATAGTTGATCTCTCCTCCATGTATTAGTAATTGCCAACAAAATTGTGTATTTAGGTGATTGCACTTTCTGAATAAATGCCAATTGTCACAAAACCGCCGTCGTCGTTTGATTTAATAGTAAAAGTCCGAGTAGCAGCAGCAGCAGAAGCAGTAGTAGCGATAGTAGCATAGCAGCATTAGCATCGACAGAGTGGCAACAGCTGGCGGTATTATCCATATTACCGCAACAAACAAGTTCAAGCGCTTGTTAGCACACGAGCAATCGGCGAATATTGTTAACCCTTCTGTCGGCACCTACTACAATATGCATATTCTATACCCAATAGGTATTTTTATTTTTCAGAAAAAGTGAAATTTTTATCGGTATAATCATTCTACCCATTCTTTACAGCAATTTATAAGCAATAAAAGCATTAAAATCGTTTTTTTAGATATACTAGAAGCGTTTTTAAGAAGACATATTTTGAGGTGGTATTAGTACAAACATGTTTCTCCCTTATTTTCTTCTATTTTTGCTTCTCATTGCGTATCTGTACAGAAAGTTTGATCGAATTTTCCAATTCCAATATCTATGGGGAAATATTTAGCGGCTTGTTGGTATATTTTTACCCCGATAATAGTCAGATTTGGAGAAATAGAAATAGACCTATTGGGTATCAAAAAGCACTAGAAATTGAAAATTATCAAAAACATACTTAAAACTTCAACCGATTTATTAAAGTTTTCGCAAAATGCTTCAAATTATTCTAGGATATCATGAAATATGAAGTCGCTGCGATTGCATCTTCTATACTTTTTTGACCAAAATATAGTGCCAAGGTCTGGCCAGATCTTTGTGCCGACAGAAGGGTTAATAAGTTCACGAGCCTAGTGACATATTGGCCCTTTGCGCATCGACACCAAGTGTAACCGCTTGGGAACAGGCGCACAACGGCTACAGTGGCGCTCTTCCGCCACTATAAATAAACACCCCTCTTAGAATAGTATAAATAGCAGATAATCAAGTAATTCAGCTGTAATTAGTCAGTTATAGTAAGATCCAGTAGGTTTTTTAGTGATTTTAATACCCTTCGCTCATAGAGTGAAAGGGTATATTCACTTTGTCATGAAGTTTGTAACGCATTGAAGGAAGCATCTCCGACCATATAAAAAGTATACATATATGATCAGCATGACTTGGGGAGTGGATTGGGCGATGTCCGTCTGTCTGTCTGTTGCGACGCGTTTTACTCAGCCAATTTAAAAACTATGAAGCTGAAATTTCGCACAAGTGCTTCTTTTTGCTGCAGGCAGTTTGTATGTTTGAATCGGTAAAATCGGAGCATGGGGTCATGGGGCTGCCATAGAAACCTAACACCCCAGATTAGGTTCTTCTAAGAAAAACTTTTTTATTTGTGCACCAATTTCAACCAAATTTCACACAAATGAGTTTCTCTTGATGACACAAAACATATCTAAGAATGGATCAAATCGGATAATGGGGTCATGGGGCTGCCATACAAACCTAACCCCCAAATTAGGTTCTTCTAAGAAAAACTTTTTTATTTGTGCACGAATTTCCACCAAATTACACACAAACGTGTTTCTCTTGATGACACAATACATATTTCTGAATTGATCAAATCTGACCATGGGGTGGCCATACAAACCAAACCCCCATTTTGGTTCTTCTAAGAAACATTTTTTGCACCAATTTCACAAAACCTTGAAATTATGTGACTTTACCAAAGCAAGAAAAAAATTAAAAACGAATGGAATCGTACTGTGGGGTCATGCTCCCGCAACCGCAATAAAATTTTCCGAAGAGAGCGAAGGGTATCCGAATTTCGGCCAGGCCCGAAATTAGCCTCGGCCCCCGGGGGTTGGCGAGCGAAGCGACCATTGTTTATTGCATTATTTTGCTGTTGCAATACGCCTCTTCGGGGCGGACCACACCCGTTTGCTTCAACAAACGGCCAAGAGTTGCCAAAACGCCTCCCTGGCAAGACCCTCGAAGGTCCCGATGCAGGAAGGTTGTGTATGTCTGTGTATATGTATGGACTCGTTATATATGTTTTTTTGTCTTATTGGGAGCATCACATCTCGGAAAAGCGAAAAGATGCGCAGTAGGAACAAAATTCTTAAAGCACTGGCTGGTAGCACCTGGGGCAAAGATAAAGAGACAATGCTAGCCACTTACAAAGCGGTGGGTCGAGCAGCGGCTGATTTTGCGGCGCCAGTTTGGTCGCAAGGTCTCTGTAACACAAGCTGGAACAAAATCCAAGTCTGCCAAAATGCTGCTCTACGCACAGCTACAGGATGCCTTCTGATGTCTGCCCAGGACCACCTACATTAAGAGACACATTTGATGCCAATACGTGCCCACAATCGACTACTTACAAAACAATATTTAGCAGGTTGTTATCGAGAGGATCATCCTAATCGTAACCTCATGGACAAAATTCCCCCTCCACGCAACATCAAACGTGGCCCTCGTGACCTTGAGAGAGAAGTCCAGGGTTCGATGAAGATTCATACCGGGCTGCCATTGCAATGATTCACACTGAGAAAGTGAGTAGGTCTATTGCGAGTTTAGGTACGAACAGAGTCCTCTCAGCGCTCCCACCACCTATTTCGCCTGAGGAGATTAGGCTCCCGAGAGCCACCAGAGTGACTTTAGCCCAACTTCGGTCAGGCTTCTGCTCGCGCCTCAATTCGTATCTATCTCGCATAGACCCAAATATACTAAACGTATGCCCTAACTGCGCTGGCACGCCACACGATGTAGCCCATTTGTTTCAATGCCCAGCTGCACCCACAAATCTCACCCCCCTCTCACTATGGGAAAACCCCATTGCAGCTGCCACGTTTTTGTCCCTGGAGATTGCGGACGAAAACGATGACGAACTATAAAACGAGTCCATGTAGATACACAGCGGTTCACACCTTTCTGTACCGCTAAAAGAAGAAGAAGAAGCAGGGGGCGAAGCCCCCTAGTTTCCTTGTCAGATTATCTGCTAATTGCAACAGTCGCCTACATATTTAGTCCAATTTAGTCAAATTTAGCTGTAAGGCAATATTGTCAAGCCTCTATTCTTAGTACAAAAATTGTAACAAAGAAATTAATTTCGAACAAACTGAAAAATTAAAAAAAAAACCATTCCACTTTTACAGGTTTCGTATCCTTTGATAATCCTGCAAGTGCTCAAGCAGCTATTCAAGCCATGAATGGATTCCAAATAGGCATGAAAAGATTAAAAGTTCAATTGAAACGACCCAAGGATGCCAATCGTCCATATTAACAACGAAATGATGTTCGAGTAAATAACTGAATGCACGTAAGTTATTTCGTTTGTTTTCTTATTTCACAACCATCATATATCTATAGTTCAATAAACAGGTAATAAATATAAACGTAGTACTTGAGACATAAATATTATGAATCTGTTTAGTGGTATTACTACAATTGATAATTCAAATTGACAATTTTAAACATAGGATAATACAATGAATAAGAAAATCTAAAAAGGAAATGCAAATAACCGCATAATACACTAGATATGCGACTTTTTTTTGGCACCAAAATATTTTCTATGGTGACTTGCTTTTGTTGCTTCGATGACATTTCTTGTTTGAATTTTATCTCTCTCTGGTTCCTTTTAACCCCTAGTGGGGCATAGGGCATTGACTACGCCTCTTTTCCACCTCTGCCTATTTGCAGCCATCGCCTTTAGCTGGTCCCACGATTTGCCTATAGATTTTCCCTCTGCCTCTACAGATCTTCTCCATGTATTTTTGGGTCTTCCACACGACGCCTTCCATCGGTTCCCTGAGGATTCCAATCTAGAGCCTGTTTTGCAACGTTTTTTGGCTCTTTTCGAAGTGTGTGACCTATCCACTGCCACTTCCGCCTTTTGATGTCGATGCCTATCCTATTTTGGCCAGTAATTTGGAGGAGGTCCTCGTTAGAGATTACCTCAGGCCAGCGAATTTGTAGGATGCGTCGAAGGCACTGATTGACGAAAGTTTGTAGTTTGGTTGTAATATCACTGGTCACCTTCCAAGTGGAACAGCCATATAAAAGCACGGATTTTACATTGCTTTCAAAGATCCGGAGTTTGGTATTTCTGGAGATGTTTTTGTTTTGCCAGAGAGGAGTCAAACTGAAAAATACTGCTCGGGCTTTATTTATGCGCGACTCTACATCAGCATCAGCCCCACCATCCGCTGCTACTACGCTCCCAAGGTAAGTAAAGTTCTCGACTTTTTCTATCGGCTGTTCGGAGATAGAAATGTTTCTTTGCCTTGCTGATGTCAAGCTCAAATATTTAGTCTTAGCGGCATTAATTTTTAAAGCAGCACTACGACTCTCACGATGCAAAGCATCCGTCATTTGAGACAGATGATCTGCTGTGTTTGAAAGAAGGCAAATGTCGTCGACATAGTCCAGGTGCTGATGGTGATCAAACAATTTCCACCTGATACCTTTACTTTTATGGTCGCCTAGAGCGTCGCAGATTACGTCGTTGATGGTAATAAGGAATATTGGTGATAAAATACAGCCTTGTCTAACTCCATTATTCACCTCAAAAGGACTAGACAATTCGCCCTTGTGCAAGACGTGACATTGGGCTCCGTTATAGGACTCCTTTATGATGGTAATGAGTTTCTCTGGTATGCCTCTCCTACGTAAGGCTGTCCAGATATAAGCCCGGTCAACGCTGTCAAACGCCTTCTCGAAGTCAATGAATAATAGATGTAACGGGGATCTCCATTCAGCGGATTGTTCAATTATGATTCGGAGGGTGTTGATATGGTCGCTACATGAAAAACCCTCACGAAAACCAGCCTGTTCATTGCTCAAAGTGCGATCGATCATTTTCTTGATCCGGTCTAAGATTATTTTTGCCATCAGTTTAGAGACTGCAGGGAGGAGACAGATTCCACGCCAATTATTACAATCCTTGAGACTTCCTTTTTTGGGGATTTTAATAATTACGCCCTTTTTCCATTCCTGAGGGAGAGTCTCGGTTGTCCAACACTCTTGGATCAGGGGAAGAAGAATATCCGCTGTAGCGTTGATGTCCGCCTTCAAAAATTCCATCGGGATACCGTCTGCCCCCGGAGCCTTACCCGCTTCCGGTGATTGAAGAGCCTTAGTTATTTCCAGCTTGGATGGTACGCCGGTGTTAATTCTGGCCACTTGCGGAAGACTTACTGCCTCCGGTGGAGATGGGCTTGAAGGGTTAAAGTTGTTATTGAGAACCTCCATGAAGTGCTCTCTCCATCGGCGCAGTTGTTGTTCATCTGTGACCAGCAGAGACCCGTCTTTATCCTTTACAGGAAGCTCATTGGTGAAAGATTTGCCAGTCAGTGGCTTTATGAGTTTGTTAATGGTTCCACTGTCACCACGGTAAGCCGCATCTTCTGCCTCCAAAGCTAACGCGTTGATGTTCTTGCGATTATCACGTCTAACGCTTCTCTGCACTGTTTTTTGAAGAGAACTGTACTTGGTCCTCAGTTGTTGCTTAACTGAATTATCAGTAGCCGAGTTTATTTGTTCTTTAATTCTCTTCCGTGCAGTTATCAGAGACCATGTATCATCACTGATAAACGGTCTTCTACCTCGCTGTAGTCTGCGCACAAATGTTTCGCCACACGATAGAAAAGCTTCCTTCACAATGGTCCATCTATCATCAATAGAAGAAGCATCTGGTGTTTGTGCATTAGCTACCTCGCGCAATGCGCTAGAAACTGCGCGTATTGTTGATGGTTCTTTAAGCTTTTGCACATTGAATCGTGGCAATACACGCTCGTTTTGTGTGCGACGAATAGCAGCGGTCCGCAAGCGAATTTTTGCGATGACAAGTTGGTGATCGCTGCCCACATCAGCACCACGCTTAGCCCTGACGTCCATGAGACAATTCCTCCATGTTTTGGATATGGCTATATGGTCAATCTGGTTCTCTGTTCGGCCATCTGGAGATATCCAGGTTGCTAAATGGCAAGGTTTGTGTTTGAACAGGGTGCCGCCAATGACAAGCTGACGAGAGTTACAGAACTCTACGAACAACTCACCATTGTCGTTCCTAACACCCAGACCGTGATTGCCCATTAGATGTTCCAATCCAACATTTTCAGACCCAATTTTAGCGTTGAGATCCCCCATAATAAGTTTTATGTCACCTCTGGGAGCCTTGTCAAAGGTGTTGCCAAGCAGGTGGTAAAAGGCGTCTTTAGCATGCTGGTCGGCTGACTCAGTTGGGGCGTAGCACTGAATTATAGTAATGTTCCTTACTCTGGACTTGAATCTGGCAGTTATTATTCGGTCGGAAATAGGCCTCCAATCTAAAAGAGATTCGCGAGCTTCCTTGTTCAAAAGGATGCCGACTCCAGCCATTCTGGGTGAGGCTTCAAGTTCACTACCAGAGTAAAGCAGCACATTTGAATTTTATATGGAAAATGAATTGTAAACAAAATCACGCACATGCACAGCTTAATGCTGTATTTTCGTAGTAGGGGCGTTGGAAAAATAGAGGCAATGTTAAAGAAATTTCAAAATTAATAGATGCTTTAAATTAATTAATCAGCAACGTTCCTGTTGCATAGCTGCATCCCAACAGCATAAAAACTTACATAATTGTGAAAAGTACATTTAAATGGGATTGCAAAGCGTTGCGTGGTATAAATTCGTTTAAATACAAAATTTTAAATAGTGTGTATTCCAGTACATTGCGGTTGAATACTCAAACCAATGAAAAAGCCAAAAAGTATTAAACCACACCAGCCCCAATAACTAAATTTCCTACGCCAGTGCTATAAAAAAAATCAAATTGTCCACTTTATTTTCAGATATTTCGTTTCCTTCTTTTTCTTCTTCATTGGGATAATATAAAGAAAAACTTGAGATTCAAAGGGTTTGCTTTTTTGGTTAGACAGTTTGCACTTCATCTTACTTTTTTTTTTGGGCGCTCAGTACGAATATGTTGCTTCCTACCAAAACTTCGTTGCGAAACCAGGTAAAAAAAAACGTAAAAATTACTTTTAATTGTAGCGATATCGCTTTACGTATTTTGAAGATTTATGTCGCGTTCGACGCGCGATCTGGCTATAACCTTCGCTCGTAGAGTGAATGGGCAAAGGGAGCTTCGTTTTCCTTAGCACACCAGATTCGATTTAATTACTGGAAGTACAGGAAAATAACACTTATTTAGCTACTTGTATCCGTCGCTTTATCTCATCTACTTCGTTGGCGTCCTTTGACAAGTTGCAACTTGTCTATACAACTCGATATTAACCTTAAAGCGGGCGCGCGGGCGGTAATTTACCGCCCTGATCATATAAACACGCAAAGCTTTTCTCCCGTTGGCCGGACCGAAGTGGGAGGAGTATGTATTCTTAAGTCATACTGTTGTACATATTATACAATAAAATGTTGGGTAAATTTTACCTTCCATACCTTTCCAGCGGTCATCGAACGTTCGGAGATGGTATATTTTGGTATATAGTTGTGTTCAAAATGTGTGTGATCTGTGTAATATCACTGAAGTGACGTGCTTCGCTAAAACTGCAAAACTTGTTTGATTGTTCCCCAGATAATAGTTTTTATGATGATAACTTATTTGGGACATGCTCTTCTTTCAATTAACCATAATTATGAGAATGGAAGTTGTACGGTTGAGCGCAAATGGAGGGGAAAAGACGAGGGCGGTAAATTACCGCCGCGCGCCCGGTTATGTCACAGAATGGTGCGCGCCCGCTTGAAGGTTAAGGTCCGTCCTGCGATGTTCGAATTTATTGGCGTTCTTATTTTTGATTGCAAAATATCCTTGGTTTTATCCTCGTTGATGTGTAGTCCAACTTCTTTTGCGGTGGTATTGAGGTTATGTGGAAGGCTTTCTTCGAGACATTATGCTGATGTCGTCGGCGTACGCTCTTAATTGTATCGGCTTCACCTACCGTCAACATCCATGCTCGAATGAGGTACTCCAGAGCAAGGTTGAAGAGCGTCGGTGCCAGTCCATCGCCCTGCTTGAGTTCAGTGCGGATTTCAAATAGGTCAGTGAGTCTATTTTGTGCTCGAACCTGTGAGACGGTATTAGTCATTATTAGAGGTACGGAAATTTCGCAAATAAAACACAGGAATTTTGTATAAACTAATTTTCAAAATTAGAAATTTCGCTGAAATTCGCAACATAATTTTGTACATTTTGTTGCTGTTAAAATTTATTAAACTAGAAATTCTAGAGAATCACAATGGAACGACTTGTGAATTCACGATCACATTTCATTCAGAAATTTTTAATAGTAATAAGCGATAAAATCGACTAGGAAGTAGCCACCCTATACTTAATGATATACAGGGTGTCCGGAAACTGCCGCATAAACGCACCGGATTATGATTCCTCAGTTGATTTCCAGCAAAAAAGTTGTTCGGAACATACCCCCTCAGCTTAACCCTTTAGCTTTGAAAAAATAATTTTCTTGCACGACTTAAAGCCTAATATCTCAAAAGCTAGATCAGCTACAATAGTGAAATAAAATGACTATTACAGCCAACAAATTTACCTGTAAAATAAAACTAACCACACTAAAATTGGATAAGAGGTTTGGTTTTTACAGAGCTTCAAAGTCAAATTTGCGTGATTTGACCCAAAAATAATCTTTTTTTCCATCTCAATTTTCTCCAACTTCTGCCAAGGTGAGGTGCTTGTACGATTCTTTTAAAAATTGGCGCATAGTCTTACGATCATATCTTTCTTACATCATTTTGATCTAGCTCCATTACTTCTAACAGTTTTTATACGTTAAGTGTAGAAAACTAGGGTTAATTTTAGCTCGAATTCAATACAATTCAATTCACACTGCCCCTAAATATCTGCAATTGGTTAAATCTATTTAAAGTATGTCGAAATCGAGCCAAAATTAACCCTATTTTTCTGCACTTAAGGTACTAAAGCTGTTAGAAATAATGGAGCTAGATCAAAATTATGTAAGAAAGATATGATCGTAAGACTATGCGCCAATTTTTAAAAGAATCGTACAAGCACCTCACCTTGGCAGAAGTTGGAGAAAATTGAAATGGAAAAAAAGATTATTTTTGGGTCAAATCACGCAAATTTGACTTTGAAGCTCTGTAAAAATCAAACCTCTTATCCGTTTTTAGTGTGGTTAGTTTTATTTTATAGGTAAATTTGTTGGCTGTAATAATCATTTTTTTTAACTATTCTAGCTGGTCTACCTTTGGAGATATTAGACTTTAAGTCGTGCAAGAAAATTATTTTTTCAAAAATTGTTAAATGCCTGTGGCAGCTAAAGGGTTAAGCTGAAGGGGTATGTTCCGTAGAACTTTTTTGCTGGAAATCAACTGAAGAATCATAATCCGGTGCGTTTATGCGGCAGTTTCCGGACACCCTGTATATGTGATTTGGGTATTACCGGAAGCAGACCACTACTATTTGGGTCTATTTTCGTCCCCTTACAGTCCTCAGTGATTTCCAGAAGTCGACTGATGATAATTATCGACTTCTTCCTTCATCACTGAGTCCCGTGTGATGAGTAGCATATCTTTGAAGCTAAGTTCCCTCATGGATTCCACACTTATTGTGGATTTACCTATAGTATCCCTAGCCTCCTACTACCTAGTGCTGGACATTCACATACAATGTGTGCTGCCGTCTCAGCCTCTTCCAGACATAGCCTGCATACATCATCTTCCACGATTTTCATCTTAGATAGATGAGCTTTAAAATTACCATGCCCTGTTACTAAAGCAGTTATCCAACTTAAGCTACTACGTGTGTAACTGAGTACTTGTGTGGCTTTCCTCCCTAGTGGACTGGTAATTGCGTTACGAGCCTGTCTACAAGTGTATAGGGTTTGCCATCGTTGCCGATGGATGGAATCAATCCAGCCATGTATCCTGGCTTCAATCATGCCGTTTCCCAAAGTAATTTTGGGTTCCGGTCCTTGGAACTTTTCTGCTGATCCCTCTTTTGCTAAGGTATCGGCAGTTTCATTCCCCAATGTACCTACGTGTCCTTTAACCCACATTAGCGTAACTTCGTTAATTGAAGCACACTCATTGAGCTTCTGGGCACACTCCAGTACCAATTTTGAATTTATGTTGGATTGCTGCATGCGCTTGATCACCGATTGGTTGTCGAGTGCTATCAGAATTTTCTTCCCTATCCCGCCTTCCCGAATATGATCCAGCGCGTACAGGAGTCCAAGCATCTCCGCCTGATATTGTTGAAAATATCGTCATCATCACCACATCGTGTAAAGCTTCATCGGCGCACCTGAAAACAAGTAACCACAAAGAATCGGAACTTCAAGGATTTGCATAATAGTATACCTGACATCGCTTCAATTATATGATGATGTGATGCGCATTGGAAACAGCAACTGCACCGACTGTGGCTCAAAATCATCCTGTGGAGCTTGTAATCGAGCCTCACCTGCAGCTTGGTAATTACTGATGAGACGACTTCCCCGGCAACAAGGCTTAACCCCATTGAACACTGATGGTAGCGCAATGATGCTCGATAATCCAATCACCTAAAATAGACAAAAAGAAATACAATTAAATAATAAATTGAATATTTGAAATTTTGTGGTATAATGTAAACAAACAACATAACCTATTTTATTGTTTACAAAATTATGTGATTTTCCGGTCAATCCGAAACCATTTTTTCGGATTTTCGTTCTGTAAAAATCAAGAAAATGTATGTAGGATAGCTCATCCTCTTATTGCTCCTAAAATAGTTTGAGAGAAAAAAGAGTCACTCAAATTTCTAAACGAACACATTATTACTAATTTTCTATTTACATATTTATTAGCAAAAAAAACGCGTACCAGTCCCATGATGTAAATGTCTCCTATATCTCCCACCGATATCGGATCGAGGATACGAGAATCGAGGTACAGGACAAGTAAACAATTTTATTTGTTGGCGTAACCGGCAAATTTTCAATGTTAAAGCGACTGTTGCTGTCACCAATTTTGATAAATTTGCTGATTTATGCTAGGAAACAAACCCCCAAATTCTTCCTAAGGTTCTTCAGGTTCCCCCTAAAATTTCCTCTAACATTTTTATCACCCCCTAAGGGGTTGAAAATACCCTAAATTTAGGGGATTTTCCCCTAAACTGGTAACACTGATGCCAAGTGATTCCTCTTACCATTCTTATTGCTGTGAGCGCCGCACTTTGTTTTAAATACAGATCCAGTGGTGGTAATCCCAGTATAACCTCCATAGCATGTGTTGGCGTAGTTCTCATTGCACCACATATGCTTATACATGCTATGCGTTGAATCCCATCCAGCCGTTGCCTAGTAGTTTTCTGGCTAACCTTGGGCCACCAGACCACTGCTGCATAGGATAGAACGGGCCTAACAATCATTTTATAGATCCAATGTGCCGCTTTTGGTGATATACCCCACCTACGTGCACACACTCTCTTGCACTGATGCAAAATCCTCGCTGCTTTTTGTGTCTTTTCGTTAACATGAGAGGTCCAAGTAAGTTTGGGATCTAAGGTTACCCCTAGGTACTTCACCTCCTTGGACTCTTTTATCTCCGAACCAAAAAGCAGCATGGGAGTGGTTTCTACATCTTTCCTTCTCAGAGTAAAGACTACCTATAGTGCTTGACTTGCTTGCGTTTATAGTTAGCTCTTGTTCATTACACCATTCTTCAGTTGCTTTGAGAGCTTGCCTCATGCAACCTTGAATAGTGTCCATGAATTTGCTACTGACCATAATTGCTAAGTCATCAGCGTATCCTACTGTATGAACGCCCATCGAGTCCAGTTTCCAGAGAAGAGGGTCTACGGTGATGTTCCACAGTAGGGGCGAAAGTACCCCTCCTTGTCGACAGCCCCTGACTACCCTTCTTCTTATTCTAGCACATCCATTAGCCATTACTAAGATTGACTGCCCTCCCACTAAGCATCGAATCGATCCATGTTATTATCAGGGGCTCGATCTCCCGCTCAGCTAGGGCATTTCTTAGTTTGTCGTATGATATCTTATCAAAAGCACCCTCTATATCCATAAAGGTTGACATAGTGATACCGCTGTTGTTAATCTCTCTTTCTGCTACCCGCACTACTTCATGCAGAGCGGACTCAGTAGATCTACCTGCTCTGTAAGCATGTTGACATCTACTCAAAGGTCTATACATCAGCGAGGTATTCTCTAGATGGTCCACCAATACCTGCTCCATTGTCTTCAATAGAAAAGCGGTTAGGCTAACCGGCCTGAATGACTTCGCTTTCGTATAATCCTTTTTTCCCGGTTTTGGTAGAAAGACAACTTTAGTCTCTCTCCAAGACATTGGGATATACCCTGTCGATAAACAGGCAACGAATATGTTCCGGATCTCCTCCAGCAGAGCTGCCATGCCCCATTGTAGCAGTGCCGGAAATATTCCGTCCATTCCAGCCGTCTTATATGGCTCAAAAGTATTGACAGCACTCCTGACACCATTTGAAATTATTATCCTCTCAGGTTCTTGTCGTCCGGTCGCCCCTACCAATTTACAGGTTTGAGTCCACGGATTATTTGACTTGAAGCTTCCTGGAAAATGGACTTCCATAAGCGACTGCAATGTCTCCTCCATTGTTTCCGTCATAGTCCCATCCGCCTTTCGGATTAGTCCCATTTTGAAAACGCTGTCTTTCGAAATCATCTTCAGTAATCTGCATACATTGGATGTATTTCTCATATTCGAGCAAAATTCCCTCCACGAATTCCTTTTACGTGTACGTAGAGTCTTCTCCAGCTCTCTCTTTTTATCCGTATATAAATCCCAAGAGCGAGGGGTCCTCTCTCTCATGTACCTATTAAACGCTTTCCTTGTCTCTTTCTTCATAGATTCCAATTCAGTGCACCACCAGGGTGTTGGATCCTTTTCATCTATGATTGTAGCGGGACAAGCCAGTTTGAAAGAGTGAGCTATCGCAGAATTCATTTGTTCCACCGATCGCTCTATCTCAGTCGTGCTATTAGGTATTTACCCTGAAATTTCCTCGATTTGTACCAATAAACACATTTCATACTTAGTACGGTCCGTATTCCTTGGCACTCCAATACGTTTGTTTTCGCTACTCGGTTTCGTGTCATACAGAATTCTAAACTGAATAGCCCTGTGATCAGGTCCTGGTGATGTCCACCACTCTCCAGCTCTGAATTCTGTGCAGCATATTGACAGAGCTCAGGGTAATGTCTATCACCTCAGCCCTTCGTGCATCAACGAAGGTGGGAGCCACCCCTGTATTAGCTATTAACAAGTTGTATCTTTCAACAAATTCCAGCAGCTGCTGTCCTCTGATGTTGTCATCTGTGCTGCCCCACACAGTACATATTGTGTGCGTTGGCCTCACAGCCTAATATAAGACCTATGCCTCTTTCTTTACAGTATTTTACCAGGTTCTTTACTTCCATTGAAGGAGGTGGTTCTGGTGAGTCGTAAGGGAGGTACGCCGACGCGATTATAAATGATCCTGCCCCACTTCCAATCATTACTGCCGTAAGATCGGGCGAGCTTAGATGCGTCATTTGCACCGCATGTACACTATGCCGCACCAGGATACAAGTCCTTACCTTTCCACCCATCAGTACATAGTATAGATTGGCGGACTGTTGCAACAAACCCCTAATTTTGTTTTCCTTGGTAATCCAGGATTCCTGTATCAATGCAATGTCGAGTTTTTCTTCCTCAAAGCATCTCATCATCATCGCTGATGCTGATATACAGTGATGAATATTCAACTGACACACATTCAGTGTTTGTTTGTGCGGGCCCACCTCCATCCCTGATATATTCACCCTTACAGGTTCCTCTACCCCCGCATTTTGAACGATATTGTGCTCACTGTGCATTCCTCTGGAATTTAACGACAGCTTGTTCAAGACCGCAGCTGAGTTTCCCCCCTGCTTTCCTGATAGCCTCCGCGTCCTCCTTTGTACACCACACAGTAAGCGTCGTACCGCGCTCTTCCGCAGATCCAAAAGGCTGTGTGTAAGTGACCCTCCATTTGGAACCGTCTTTTACACGCAGGCATTCTGTTTCTGCAGCCGCTCTCGGTACAGCCGTGAGCAAGGATAATCAGTCTCGCCTCATTGCGCATGACTCGCAGACTATCCACCCGCAGTCTGGCACCTTCCCATAAGTTGGTCAGGTTTTCCTGCATGCCGATAAGCCAGCTCTTGGTCGATTGATTCCTACACGTCAGTGAAATAAATCCATCAACCAATTGAGTCTTGCCTATGAAGCCTATGTCTCCGGCATCATCACTAAGTAAGCGGTTCTGGTCTTATGTGAGAAGTCTTCGCTCATCCTCATCCTTACCCTCTAAGATTTCATACCTCAACGTAACTGCCACTGACCCTCAACAGATCTGCGAGCTGTTTGCGTCTTACTTTTCCTCCGTATTTTCACCCTCCTCCTCCGAGCCCATCTCATTTCCTAATGATCCTTCCCACTTTTCATTTCCTCCCATATCCCCTAACCGACGGTCTACCCAATATTTTTCTAAAAAAAACCTGCCAAACCCTATCATTACCGCTTTCAATTTTGATTAATAAAAGCTTGCAAGCGGGTATTTTTCCGTCAGTCTGGAAAAAAGCTCTAATTTTACCTATCCCAAAAGGTACTGAAAATCTTTCTTCTGCAACAAATTATAGACCCATTTCTTTGCTTCCGTCGTGTGCGTCTTTGAAAAAATCGTCAATGACTTTCTGACAATACATTTTGGGCATTTAATTTCATCCTGTCAGCATGGTTTTCAAAAACACCGCTCGACCACGACGAACCTGCTTAAGATCACACAATTTGTCGCCAAAATGTTTGATCTCCAGCAGGATGTTCATGCTCTGTCTAAATGGATTGACTCTTACCTCTGAGACCGCACTGGTCAAGTTATATTTGATAATTGCATATCCGCTCCCTTCACTCCAACATCCGGCGTCCTCAAGGATCTATTCTAGGTCCTCTGCTCTTTTCGTTTTTTATAAACGACCTACCTCGAATCCTTGATTGTCGTTGCCTGCTGTTCGCAGATGACCTAAAGTGTTTTCTTCCAGTTTCATCTACTACTGAATGTCTACAGCTTCAATCCGCGCTTAATGTTCTTTCGTCATGGTGCCACATAAACGACCTCAGGCTAAATTTGTCTAAATGCTATTACATAATATTTTCTCTTAAGCCTTCTCCTTTGTTATTCTCCTACTCTATTAACAATCTGCCTATTACAAGGGTTGTTTCGCATGTGGATTTTAGGGGTAAATTTGACAGCAAATTGAACTTTAGTGGACACTATGAGGACATTGTTAATCGGGCCTCCAAAATTGCAGGTTTTGTGCTACGCAGTTCGTCCCAATTCCATTGCATTCAATCTGCTGTTCGTCTCTTTTGCTCTCTTGTTCGTAGCATTTTGGAATACGCAAGTGTTGTTTGGGCTCCCCACAGTCAAATAACACACTCAACCGACATCGAGGCTGTACAACGAAGATTCACCCGTACACTTTTTTATAAATATGGCTTACCTAACGCTAGCTACCCCGATCGTCTGCTTTTCCTCAATTTGCGTTCTTTGAAAGCGCGAAGATTACTCTTGGATGAGTCCTTTCTTTTCAAACTATGTCATGGACTTATTGACTCCAACGTAGCGGAAGATATTCGATTTAAAACTCGGAATCGCCCATCGCGTAATCTATCCATCTTTGATCCACCATTTGCCAGGTTGGAAATCTACTTTAACTCGCCTTTACTTAGAATGGTGAGGGTTCACGATGAACTCTAGTTTGGTCCTCTTACACTCAATTTTTATGCATTTCGTTGAACCGTACTCCAATATCTTGTATCTTATGATTATGTAAATTTTTCTTAGTTCTTGCTTTGTACGAGTATCAGACTAATAACCTACTTTTACTATATTGTATCTGTCTCTTGTATCTCTTGAATTCATTTTTCTAAGCTTATATCATACAATTATTGGAATTTTCTGTGTATATGATATATTAATAAATAAATAAATAAATAAATAAGGTCGTCTAGAGCACACAAAAGAGATGCTTTGAAAACATTCAGGTATGTGACATCTAGAGGACCCTCACGAGGCGCGTCGTTAACACCCAGGATGAGATCACCTCCGGCAACCTGTGCGAAGGATTTCTTACCCTGGTTAGGCTTTTGTTTCCTGTCTGCCTCGATAACCTCTTTTACAAGAGGTCCTCCCGAGACAACAGGCACCCCACATCGAGCTCCCTCCTCCAATGGTTGGACCGGCTCAGATGTTACTGGGTTGACACCCTTAAACCTCTTCACTCTCCTTTCCATTTCCGGAGTTGTCTCCTCATGTGTCAACACACCAGGTTGATTCGACATCTTCCGGGCCTGCCTTTGCTTCCTCCGCCTCCTCTTCAGTCTCTGCTTTTCTCGCTTTTCAGCTTCTATCGTCGACTTAGAGTCAGCGTTCGGACTTTCTCAGGAGACACTGCTAGAACTAATCTCTCCACACCTCGCGGCGCTTCAGGAGCTAACCTTTCCACGCCTTTCGGCGCTTCGTTGTCCGTTCCTTCAGCACCTTCGCACACCAAGGCTCTGCATTCAGAGATTAACCTCTCCGACCCTTGCGAGTCGTTGATGTCCATCCCCTCCAACATCGCCAAGTCAAATTCTTGAATGTATTGTAGATTTGCCATTCTTGATATTTTTTTCAAACTTCAGGTTTGGGTTTCCCGTTCTCGGATCACAGCCGAGGCAACAGACAGCGTTACGCCTCCCGCTACTCCCCTCCCCCATATGAGTGTCAAAACAATCCGTCCGTCCTTCCCTCTCTTCGGGTCGCGAAGAAGACGACTTCGCTTCCAACCGAAAGTTCCGTAGGCTTTCATGTAGCTCCACCCCTGCGATCCTTGATGCCAGGCATGCAAGGCTTCTCCCCTAGTCTAACGGATCGCTACTCCGTAGACCGCGGTTCACTGGTTGCAAGAAAAGGAGCAAAGTAAAGTGTTGGATCCTGATCTCTCCTCAGTCACCAGCTCCAACCTCACACCCAGTCGCCGTGTCACCTATGCAGAGAGTTTCATAGGCGCCCACTGCCGAGGTACTCGTCCCGGGATAGGAACAGAGTTTTGCACAATCCTTACGGATCGTGCGACAGCACCCGCCCCATGGCTCAGCCTGCGTCCAAAAATCATTCGCAGTTTCCAGCGGTCACCAAGCGTGAAGGTGCCATGTTGACTTGTGAGAGGGTATCATGTAGTCTACTGGTATTTCGTAGACTATATGATACCCTCACACCAAGACCACCTATACTTAATGATACTACGAGTTCAGTTGTCAAAAAATGTTTTTGACAATACATACTCGTACGACAAAGTCGACTACGCCCCTAAACTAAAGAGAAAAAAACTTCTGAGGCAGAACCCGCTAGTACTGTTTCGCTTTTTTATGAACAGTTCATTTCAATTTTAGGGCTCATCGAACCACAATAAACTTTACCTTCGAAAAACCCGATGCAGAAAACAAAGTTCATTCATCCAACCTCCGACTAAACACCTTGCTCGGTGTTTGGCAAGCCATTGTGCTCGTCTACGAACTCTTGCATTTTTGGAAATTTCTCTATTCTTATTAATGGGAATCTTTTGACGAAAAATCAATGTGTGAAGAAACGATACCGAGGCTAATTTCGGGCGCAGCCGAAATTTGAATACCCGTCTCATTTGAATGCAACTTAAGCTTCTTTTGCATTAACAATTTCTACCGCAGCCCTATGATGTGTTCCAATTCCTGCTGCGTTGAGGCTAATCCAGAACAGCACTTGGATGAATTTTGGTTAAGATTCAAAAAGAAAGAAAGTTTTTCTTACAAGAACCTAATATTTGGGGGTTGGTTTGTATGACAGCCCTATGACGTAATGTTCCGATTCCATCCATTCCTAGATATGTTTTGAGGCTTTACCATGAACATATTTGGGTGAAGTTTGGCTACGATTGGTTCCTAAAGAAAAAAGTTTTTCTTAGAAGAACCTAATTTGCCAGGGTTTATTTGTATGACAGCCCCATGACGTAGTGTTCCGATTTCAGCCGTTCATAGATATCTTGTGAGGCTTTACTAGGAACACATTTGGGTAAAGATTGGTTAAGGTCGGATTAAAATAGAAAAAGTGTTTCTTAGAAGAACTTAAGTTATGTGCTAATTATGTACCGAAATTAAACATTTTGTGCTAGTCAACTAAGATATTAGCAATTGTAATGGAGGGGTTTAGAAGAACGTGCTATGTATGTGCTAATTATGTACCGAAATTAAACATTTTCTGCTAGTCAACTTTAGGAGATATTAGCAAAAGAAATGGGGGGGGGGGGGGGGTGTAGCAGAAAGTTCGACACCCCCTCCCCTTGGGGAGTCCAGTCAAATTAGGGCTCTGAATTGAAAAAAATAGCTGAGGGCTCATTTTTGTTGTTTTTAAATCAGTTAGCTCCCAGGAATCTAAAGCTCGTTTTACCGAAAACAAAATTGATGGGCAGGTCCCAAAAAGGACGAAAAAGGATATACTATTTAATACTTCTCCGGAGGTCGGCATGCGGGGTATCAGTGCAAAGGGTAGGTCGAGTAAATTATCCGATGATTTTTTCATGTTTCAAAGACCTTTTCAAAAACCCTTAGAATTTTTTTTAAAACCCTTATGAAATCGATTTTGTCCGTCCGTCCGTCCGTCTGTTCACTAAATAACTCGCGAACGGCTCAACCGATTGTCATGAAATTAGGAATGTGCAGACTGGTTACAGTCTTTGGCACAAATACCTTAGAAGTTGGTAGGAAGAAGATAACACGGTGTCCCGAACGTTTGAAAAAAGTCGACTTTTTTAGTTTTTATCGAAGATTGATGTATGGGTATTTAAATCAAAGATCTACATCTCATATCAGTTAAAATTTTTCGTTCAAAAAATTTTAAATTTCTGCTAAGGGTTTTTAGCAAATTACATAGGGAATATGTCTACGAATTTTCATTCGAATAACTATATCCAAACCGGAAATATAGCCAAGTAAGTATTTAGTAAGGGACTTTAAAAATACAAAGGCTCTTAAGCATTTCTTCAATGCATATCTTTTAACTTAATGAAACAATGAACATGAAATTTGGTCCAAATGCATAGAATGGTAATAGTGTTTGCCACAAATATTTTTGAAGTTTGTAGGACCAATTTAACAGGGTGTCCCTGAATAGCTGCAAAAGTATACTGGTTCAATACTCATAGGAAAGCTTGCGTGGGCTCTTGTGTCAGGGGACATAATGGAATAATTCCATATAAGTTTCTTTTCCTTGATTAAAAAAACAGTAACAGTAGATTTACAGCTAATAATTCAGTTCATATATAAAGCCAAGCTATCCTTACGTTTGCCTGAGTTTATTTTTGCCCAAAGGCCATCTGAAATCTTAAATCGAAAAATGCCTGTATATTTGCCCTGGAGTACTTTTATGCAAACTGGGTAAATAGTAAATCTATTTTTGGATTGGTCTAATTAAAGGTGGAACAAAATAGATTTACAGGAAGCATTTTATTAATGTTGTGCACAATTCTTATTTATTGCTTAAAAAAAAATATTCACTATGCATTAAAATTCTAAAAAACCCTCGTATTGCGGGCGCAGCCCTTTGTACGCCGGTATTTTTTTTAATATGAATCATTATCATGAATGCAATAAAAAAAACAAATTCAAAAAGAGAAATTTATTTCGCATCTTCATCGTTTTATTTTTTTCTCTCTCCAGCATGTTCATTTCAACCCCCTGTTTCTATGTGAGCACATTCATCAAATGACAAAGTACTATTCACCAATGTCGAAAATTATATAAATCGCCACTTTGTCGGCTATAAAAATCTGATTGCCATTAGGACAATAGAAATATGTAATCGAGTTTCTAGTTCTGTTCGCAAAGATTCGATCACAATTTCAATCCACGGGTCACATTTTGTCGTTAGCTATCGCGCCTTACAGATAATATTTGGACTACTTCAGTGGGCTTATTATTTGCTAATACAGGGTGAGCAAAAAGTCCCTTTCCTATTTATATATGTAATAACTTTTAAATAAAGTGATTAAAACCAAAAAAAAAAATATCGCGAAATGAGCTTTAATTTGTGTATTTTATTTACATTAGATCAGACAAAGAACTTGTTGCAACATCACTTTCCAAATCGTGTCATCTCGAAAAATAGTGACATAAAACGGTGGCTATTTTCGCCTGATCTGACGGCTTCAGACTTTTTTCTATTGCACACTTCTCGAGTTTCTATGGGAGTACCTCAACGAGAAGGGTTACGTCAACAAACCACAGACTTGACCGAAGTTAAAAGAGAACATTCGAGCGGAAATTGGGCAGATCAAACCGGTCACACTCCAAAACGTTATCAAAATGTCGTGAAAAGAGCCCATTCTTGCGTGAATTCTGATGGTGCGCACTTATCGGATATAATTTTCCACACCTAATGTAAATAAAATACATAAATTAAATCTAATTTTGCGATATTTTTTTTTGGTTTTAATCACTTTATTTAAAAGTTATTACATATATAAATAGGAAAGTTACTTTTTGCCCACCCTGTACTTGTTTCAAACTGATTAGTAAAAAAGCTGCAGCACATTATAACTAGCGCACAACCAGACCGTTTTATTAATATAGGTTTGAAACCCGCAAGATTTATTTTATTTGGGGATGCAAAAAAACTCCCCCACTGCTAATATTTTTATCAAATGTCAAGTAACAACAAAAATAAATAAATTCCATACATAATTACCACATAACCAGACTGTTACAAAAACATAGGTCCGAAAAGCGTAAATTGATTTTTTCTGTTTGGGTTACTCCCCCATTTAAATTGCTAATATTCTTCAATGTTGACGAGCACATAATGTTTAAATGCGGTGCATAACAATGATTCTTCTTCTTCTTCCTTGCCTCGTTCTTTATACCGCTCGACGGTTTCGCGTTGCTCGACCTGCGGTGTAGGCACATCGCCCGTTTTGGCGATAATTTCTCTGCATATTTCTACAGGCAGCTCTATCTTGGATCGTGTCATCGCCGAGACCAATGCGTTGTTGTTGCTTTTTCATTTGACATATCCAGGCCATGGAGGAATTATACATGGAGACATCACAGTGCAATTTGAATGAAGCCACGGTGACCAGGCGGGTTTATATGTGTTGGTGAAGCTTTTGTAATGAAGACATAGTCGCGACCGATTTAGATAAAAAATTGGGGGCTCACATAATTAAAAAGTATCGATGGTGGAAACGTTAATGAATTTGTTAATCAAATTTACAATTGTACCTTGTTTCACAAAAAAAGTAGTTTATTACAGAATACTAATCAATTGCGTGAAGCTTTTAAAAATATACATACATACATAAATTGAAATGCTGGTATACATTTCCGGATGGCTTGGAGACTTTACCTACAAAAAAAAACATTATAAAAAGGTTTTCAAGATAAATAAGTAATATTTTATTTAGAAACGCAAGATGAGTTTTGCATTCGTTTTCTTTGTCTTGCTTTCAGTAATTACCGCGGTCAATATTTAATGATTGATTAGTGAAACAGTTGAAAACTTACTTGGTTCGAAATATTCTGATCGTTTTCATTCTCACATTGGAGATCCTGTGCAAAAAAAAATCATTGATATATCTTAATTATCAACATTCAAATGATTCAATCATACCAAACTTGGCACAGCATTTTTACTGAGCTGCTTTGTACCACGTGCATGAAGAAAAGTCGCATTTTCGAAATGTTTTTCGCAAATACGATGTTTCTTCACATCGATCGCACATATTGTTTTCCCTTTCAAGATGCGTTTCCATTGCCGCTGTCTACTTAGTTGTGAAGGGAAACTGGAAACCCAAGTTTTTTTATTTGTTAAATATTGGATTAGGTGTTATAGAAAATTATAACATGTTGTCTGGCAGTAGTTTGGCCCTATTCGACCAAGGCAACATTTGAGGGCTTCAACTTTTCGGCATGATGTTGCAAGCCAAAATGTTGAATAGCGCAATTTAACAACATTCATTCAGTCATTTATTCAAGACGGAATGCCAAATTTCGTTGCCGTCAGCCAAAGCGGCGACTTTTAAAAATGTTGTCTCAGTCGAATAGTACCTTAAGGCAAGATATTGTATTGTGTTACTTACCTGAAAAATTATACTTTTTCATCGGCATCTCTGAAGTATGCTGCACAACCTTTAACCACGCACTTCATATTGCAAAATGAATCGTCTTCACTCACGACCTGACAATGAAAGACAACCTGTGAATAAGAACCAACGGTTTTACTTCTAATACTTTTTCTACTCCTCAATCCGAAGTAACACGAATCTTAAATTCAAAGCGTAACTCCCCTCCGGAGTAGCAACTTTTTGTGCCGCCCCTGGAACGTTTTGTTAACCAGCCCGGTTTTAACAGTTTTTTGCCAATTTCTTAATGAAATTTTGGTGGATTCAAATAATTCTTTTTACAAATGATAAGAAAGTTACTCTGGTTATCTTATAATTCAATACTCTTTCCCGAAATCAACAGTCGATCGCGAAAAAAAGCAAAAAAAGATTTTCACGCGCTCGTTTTTCACAAAATGATACTCTCAAAATCACTTTTTTTCAATGAAACCCACCACAATCATCGGAGTTTTTGATATCATTTGAAAATGTAAAGGATTAAGAAGATTTGTACGGCAAAATCATTCAAATAGGCCAGTCAATTACCGATTTTAGGTCGCAAAAAATTGCTCTGGTCTGGTTTTTTTGGGATATTGTTAGGACAGATACCAGAAGTTTACCACTAAGTTTGCAACTTCGAAAAACCTGTGCTAACCCCGTGACCCTAAAAAAGGTACTTCCTACAAGTAAGTCGTCCACTGTACTTTTAAAGCTAAGAAAAACTTCTTTAATTTGAGTGTAACTCCAGCTTTGTAGGTGCAAAGGATCCCAAGATACAGCACTTTAAAAAATGTGATTTTTTTGTAAAAAAAAGTCCGAAATTATTAGGTTTGTATGACAGCCCTATGACGTAATGTTCCGATTCCATCCATTCCTAGATATGTTTTGAGGCTTTACTAGGAACACATTTGGGTGAGGTTTGGTTAAGATTGGTTCATAAAGAAAAAAGTTTTTCTTAGAAGAACCTGATTATCAGGGGTTGGTTTGTATGACAGCCCTATGACCTAGTGTTCCGATTTCATCCGTTTCTAGATATGTTTTCAAGCTTTACTAAAAAACACATTTGGGGGAAGGGTGGTTAAAATTGGTCCATAAAGAAAAAAGTTTTTCTTAGAAGAACCTAATTTCCAGAGGTTGGTTTGTATGACAGCCCTATAACGTAATGTTCCGATTTCATCCGTTCCTAGATATTTTTTAGGCTTAACCAGCAACATACTTGGGTGAAGTTTGGTTAATATTGGTACATAAAGAAAAAAGTTTTTCTTAGAAGAACCTAATTTTCAGGGGCAGACCTATGACCCCATGGTCTGATCCCATTCGTTCCGACACATATACAGCTAAGGAACTGGTTTATAACTTCATGTCACATGACTTTCTCTGTAAGCCGATATTCAGCTCGGAACATGACTGAAATTACAATTTCGAACTTTTTTTCAAAAAACAATGTTTAAAGTGCTGTATCTTGGGATCCTTTGCGCCTACAAAGCTGGGGTTACACTCAAATTAAAGAAGATTTTCTTAGCTTTAACAGTGCAGTGGACAACTTCCTTGTAGGAAGCACCTTTTAGAAATTACAAACAAAAATATGAAAAAAGTCCGAAAATTTTGAGGATTTTTGAGGGTCATGGGGTTAGCACAGGTTTTTCGAAGTTGCAAACTTGGTTGTACACTTCTGGTATCTATCCTAACAATATCCCAAAAAACCAGAGCCGAGCAATTTTTTGCGACCTAACGCCTTATTTTTCGGTTTATTGACTGGCCTAAAAACGCTTTTCACTACACACGGAAATTTGGATACAATTCATGAGTCGACCGATTCGCTAGTATCTTTACATCATCGTTCTAAAACACTTATCACGAGAATTACAGATCATCAACCAATAAAAGAATCACTGAAAATTGATCACTACACAATTATCTGTCGTTTCTGATTCATCAATTCTAAACTTTAAACAGTCCTTTTGTGAAAATTTCGTTTAAAATCACTTTTTGCATGTACTGAATAGAACACGACCACTTAAATTAGAAAAAGAACCGCACTATTTGAATTGAAAATAACTTGCACAATCTTCAAATTACCTTTTCACTATATTTCCAATTCCAAAACACTTCGTAATTAACTCAAATTTCTCGAAATCGCAAAATTATACGTGCAAATTTACCAAAATAACAATGGTGGATAATGACATTTACATCGGGAAATCTTGCGCATGCGTGCGGCTAAAATGTGCGTGAAGGGTTGGGAAAAAGTATTGTTATATGGAGTTTGTTCTGATAATGTGAAAACTAACAGTCAATGGTGTGAAATAGAAGCAGTAATAACGTGTGGAAAGTGTTGCATTGCGATTGATAGTTCAATTTGTACATAATCAAATAGACGAATTTTACTATTTTGCTAAAACTATATTGTAGATGAGAACACTTTATTTCAATTCGATACTAAAAATTGCATGCGCTCAGCCCTTTTCATTACAAATAAAAATAAATAAATAACAGGCGCGACAATCCAGCATTGGACTAAGGCCGCAGGATGTGTTAGTGACATCCTATTTCCAAGATCTTATCTGCTTTTTGGTGAGGTAATGAGATCAGCATCACGCTCAGCAGTGTTATTTATCCCCATAAATGGGTACTCGTTTACAATCTGAGCGAGATCATAGTCCGTCACAAGCTCGTGAGTTCGAAAAACACCATGGATGACGGTGAGATTCGAACTCATGACCCTGTGCACCGAAGGTGCGCGCACTAACCGCTAGACCAGCCAGACTATTTCATTATGCTGATGGCAAAATGAGCGATGCTCTCTCAATTGTGTGTACGGATATATGTTGATGTTAATGTATTGCGATGCTTCACCAGAGCTCATACAAGTTAGGTGCCATGCATACTCTGGTATATATTAACTCTATGATCCAGGTGTTCTTCGGTCTGCCTCTGGCCTTGGGTCCATCAAGTGGAACTTCCATTGATATCGCTTTCTTTGCGGGGTTCTCAGGCGGACGCCTTTGAACATGGCAATACCAATCCATTTGTCGGTCTTCGAGCTTTTCGGTGATTGGTTGGTCTATGGACAAGCTGCCTCGGATGTAGCTACTCTTGATGTGGTCCCTTTTGGTTACACCAACTGACATGCGTAACATTTTCATTTCAGTCGCTGTCATTTCTTTCGCGTAACTTTCATACATGGTCCAGCATTCTGATCCATACATGAGTGCGGGACGTACAACCGTTTTGTACAACTTGCCCTTTAGCTTCAGTGGCATTTTCTTATCGCAGAAAACTCCTGAGTTTTCTCGCCACGTCATCCACCCAACCTTTGTGCGGTGTTTGATGTCATCGTCGCATGTAGCTCCGCTGTTAACCATCGAGCCAAGGTACTTGAACTTGGTACAAGACTTAAGCTGTGCTCCTTTGACGTACATATCTGGTATCGGTGCATCTGGGTCTGAGAATGGGCAGCATAAGAACTCAGTCTTTGTTATACTTACCCTCAGTCCATGCTCCTCCAGAATGTCACACCATTTTGTAAGGGCAGCTTGCAAGGCAACGATGTTTGGGCTACTGAGGACTATATCATCGGCAAAAAGAAGAGATATTTCTAGGCCGTCGGATATACGTGTTAATAAGTAGCACATGATGATGTTGAAGAGCAACGGACTCAATACACTGCCCTGGTGTAATCCGACATTCACCGGAAATTCTTCTGATTCACCGGCTGTGCATCTAACCTTAGTCGTAGCTCCATCATACATGTCTCGTATTATCCTGACGTATGCCTCAGGGACATTAAGTGCTCTCAAGGCCAACCATATCAGATCACGAGGTACTCTATCGAATGCCTTTTCCAAATCGATGAACACAAAGTGCAAGTCCTTTCGTGCTGCTCTATACTTTTCCATCGCAATACGAATGCACTGAATCGCATCGACTGTAGATCGACCTTCAACAAAGCCGCATTGATTGTCATTCAACCGCACAATCTTTCTCAATCGGTTGCAGACAACTCGCTCGTAGATCTTCAGTGTATGAGGTGTTAACTTTATAGCTTTATAGTTGTTGAGTTTGCGTGAGTCTCCCTTGTTTTTATAGAAAGGAAGAAGAAAACTTTCCCTGAAAGCATCAGGCATCGGTTGCCCACCTTTGATTTTGTTGAAGAGGACTGTGAGCCAACTAAGCCCGACATTTTCCATTTTCAACCAAAATTCCGCGGGGATTTTGTTCGGTCCGACTGCCTTTCCGCGTTTCATCTGATGCATTGCCTCCATCACCTCTTCCTCTGAGATATCTTCAATATTGGTGGTATTTGGCTCAACATCTTGAAAAGCTGCTCGAGGAAATTCTTCATTTAGAAGTTCGTCAAAATACTCTCGCATCCTGCTACAAATTGCTGTATCGTCAATCAGCAACATTCCTTGCGAGTCCTCCACGTACTTTGGCGCCTGTATTTCCCGAGCGTTCCTTTTCCTTTGGGCTGTGACCCTAAATATCCCGGCGTCGTGCTTAGGTCTCTCGCGCAAAGACGGTCCTTCGGTCGCAGTCTGAGTCTCTAATTCTTGGTAGAATTTCTCAGCTGCCTTCGCCTTTGCTTGAGCTACCAAGCGCTTTACTTTCTTCCGGCATTGCACATAATTTTCGCGAAGTTGAACCCGTTCGGTTTCACTGCCTGTCTCACGTTTCGTCCATGCCTTAAATGCGTTCGATTTGGCTTGCACTGCTTCCTTAGTTTCGGTGTTTCCCCACCATGTTTCTTTCTTCGTGTGGAGTGGACCTTTCGAAACTCCAAGTGCCTTTTCCGCCTCACCTACTGACATTTCAGCGAAATTTTTCCACATTTGTGTTGGACTGTGCTCGGTGCAGTTGGTGTTGTTTTGAAACCACTCCGTCATTTTATCAATGAACGGAGTTACTACAGGTTCAAAGTTGTCGTTTGTGAGATTGTGCCACTTGATTTTTTCGACAGGCTTGGGAGTTCTTCTTTTTCTTGCTCCTCCTACTTTCAGAATAAATTTTGACAGGAGCAAACGATGTTGGCTAACGACAGATTCACCCAAGATCACCTTGCAGTCTTTTACCCACCTTCTCATAAAATCGAAGCAGAGGTGGTAATCGATCTGCGTTTCGTGTTTCCTATCTCCGTGTCCACTACTGTAGGTGATCAGGTGTCTCTCGTTTTTCACAAACCATGTGTTTAGGATGACCAAACCGTGCGATCTGCACATAGTCCGAATAGCTTCACCTTCGTCATTTTTGACCGTTGAAGGGCTACCCTTTCCACCATGGCAATCCTCGTAACCATAATTTGATTCACCTACATGGCCATTTAGATCGCCTCCCAAGAACACCAATTCGGTATCTGGTATGGTCTGAATCAGACTGTCAACGTCGTTCCAAAAGGCCTCTTTTTCTTCTGGTGGCAGTCCCACTTGGGGAGCGTAGGCACTTATTACGTTCCACACCCTTCCGCAGATAACCAATTTGATGCTGATCAAGCGATCACTTCTCTTCGCGACACTTATTATGCTGCCAAGCAAAGACGACGCACGCCAGAATAATGCCAACTCCGTTTCTTTGATTTGTGATTCCATAGTAGTACAATTTGTACTTCTTGGAATTCGTAAGAAACCGGGCTCTGTCGATATGGGTATTTCGCCACTTCGTCTCCTGCACGCACATAATGTCTATCCTCCTCCGCTTCATGATATCCTCAATCTCCTCGCTCTTCGACGTCATGGAACCTACATTCCAGCTTGCAACCCTCAGCTTCTCCACAGTGTAGTTGGACTGCCTTATAGTGCTCGCCCCCGGAAACCGTCGAGCTCTGGCGCGAACTAAGTTCGCCCCGGGATCACTCAACCGCATAGCAGAAGTAGTGCCCGGCGGGGTAGTGCTTGTATTTGCGTGAATTTCCATAAGGCCTTCCATTCTTTTACACCTTTTGGAGAAAGGTTGTGTTTTGGCACTAGTGTGTGGAAAGAAGTAAATTTATGGACTTTCTTTTTACGTCCGCCGGCTATCTCCAGACACGGCAACCCATACACACACACACTAATCTATGGGAGATCTCGTTGATGTTAAAATGTGCCTCAGGCTTCAGATGGAATGGTTGCCTGCTACCTTCGCATACTTGGGCCAAGCACCCTCTTGACCATGCATCCCTCGGCGCATGCTGATCCACCTTGGATTAGGGATTTTTTTACACTGTAAGAGTTCTCATCACTCCTGTCCCTTTTTTGTCGCCTTGTACGAGACACGCCGGGAAAAAAGCGGTGGCATCATTCGTAGCCCATGCCACAGGGCACTACATAGGCACTACATAACAATGATTGTTTACGTAAAAACGTTCTTCTACACCCCCCCCCCCCCCCCATTTCAATTGCTAATATCTTCTAAAGTTGACTAGCACAAAATGTTTAATTTCGGTACATAATTAGCACATGACTCAACAATTACGAAAATATGGATTTGAAGCCCGTAAGTTGATGTTTTCTGTTTGGGGGGTGTAGAAGAACGTTCTTCCGTAAGCTGATTTTTTTGGTGGGAGGGGGGGACGAAAATTTCGCTACACCCCCCAATTTGAATTGCTAATATCTCTAAAAGTTGACTAGCACAAAATGTTTAAATGTGGTACATAATTAGCACATAATGAGCACGTAACGGTGCAATGATTTTTTTAATAATTTTTCAAAGTGGGGGGTGTAGCTGAACGCACCTTCGTCGAATTCTTATTCTAACAAAATTATGATTAATACATAAAAAATATGTTTTCATTAAAAGAAATCACATTTGAACTATTGCGTTTGTAAAGTGAAAACGGGGCTTTAATATTTATGAGCAATGTTTTGAAATTAGTGGCAATGCTTACGTGACATTTTTTAAATTTAACCTGGATGCTACCCTCGATCGTTTTTTTGCGCATCTGGGTCAGCAAACCTGCCCCCGATGATAAAAAACACGGCCATAGTAGATATTGCTAACCACTCTCGTCCAATGTTAGGCTTTATTATGAGAAACACGCAAATGTTCTTAAACATAAACACGATAAAAATTTTGTAATTTTCGCTGATAGGAAGTAAGTTGGATTATGCTTCGGTTATATGGAACCCTATCATTGATCTCAGGGAAAATTCAAAATATTTCTGTTGGATATATTGCCATTAGCCCTAGATAACCAACGTTATTCCTTTTACAATGTAACCAATGTTAGTCAATTCGACTAACACCATATTAAGACTCGTTTTTCGAAACTAGGGTTCATCAAATATATTAAAAGCGTTTCTTACTAAAAATACTATTATTGATATTTGGATAATATGATGAATCAATTACCCAAACGTTATTTGTGTTGCCGGGATCGTAAAAATACTATCATTATTTTTATTAAATTTTAGACCAAAAACTATCAGTATTTGATTTTTTATTTTATTTTAAAGAAAACTAACTGCCTACTTATTAAAGGCATTTGACCTTATCACTGTAGCAAAATACGTTTCACAGTACAAAATTTGGTCGTTTCAACCTGCAGTACTTTGGTTTAACGATACACATCTCGTCACTAAAGCTGCAAATAGGTCTATTGTTGATGATATCGATACTTAACTGATTCACCTCCTAGGATGTGAAAGGACACAACTATTGATCGTAAGAGCAAAAAGCAGCAACCAAAAGAAACATCAATGGTAGTCGAAACGACTAACATTGGTCATGCAGGGTTAGTAAACTCTTAAAAATAATATCACTAGAAACACGAATGCAATTTTCTTGTATAACGTTATAAACAACAATCTTGATGTACCAGAAGTTGTTTTGGGTTTAACATTTAGACAGGGCCGGATTTCCTATATGGGCAACCTGGGCTACTGCCCGGGGCGGCAGAATTTGAGGGGCGGCAAATTCTTAAATTTTTTCATTGGTCTAAAATTATGGGCAAGATGGATTTTGAAAACTCAAACATAATTGTTGAAAATAATTTGCTTTTTTAATTTATTCTAGTTAGATGTAGGTACATATTCGTCTTAATCCAAAGCACCTAAGCCCAAGCTTAACTCAAATTTTAATGTGATTTCGCCTTCAAAAATTGGGACTACGCAAAATTTTGCTTGAAGCATACACTCATTCACTCTAAATGGCGTGGCGGCCTTTAGTTCAATTAGACTAGGACTATAAATCATCTTTGGCTTCACTTTAAACATTATGCCTGAAGCCACATTAAATGATATAAATACGCGAGTATTTGGCTGCCAGCTTCTGTTTTCAAGCCTCCTGCCCCAGACTTGAAGAAAAAAAAAACAAAACATATTTTTGGTGATAGTGATCCTTTGGAAAGTTTAAAACGCCCCCAAGCAAGTAACTCATCTAACCACACATTTTCGTGTGTTCAATTACTTCTTAAATTTGTCCTCACATCAAATTCGCTGGGAAGCAAGGATTTGGTTTCGGGAGAGGTCCAAGTCTCGACATTAGAAATGCGGCATCCAGTGGCGTATTTACAGGGGGGCACAGGGGGCACGTGCCCCCCCCCCCCTGTGAGCACATCAAACTTTTCTCACACCATACTAAAAATTGCAGTTCCAAATGTTCCCTTTTTATTTTGAGCGTTTCTATTACTAAACTTTGTAAATCTTTTTCGAAACATTATCATCACATCTTCTTCTCAATTCGCCAGATCTCCTCGTTGATGAACCCTTTCCGTTTTTTGAACGGGTTGAGCTTATTTTCATAGACGCGTGGTTTCAAGAACAAGAACTCTCAGAGAATAAGTACAAGCGATGTTTATGTCGAGGCAACGAGGTGGTCATGAAACGTTGCCCAATCTCGACATGAATCTGTTCGGAAACAAGGACTGCTATTGAAAGTCTCGTCATGTGTGAAGTGACCCCATCTTATGTTGATAAAAGTTGAGGAGTTGTTGTTGCGGTATCGATGTCTTGGAAGCCGCTGAATTGATAAATATTTCAAACAATCGGTCTGATTTTTCGATCGGGCTTGGGTATTTTAATTTGGCCGTAAATTCGTGTTGAACTGCTGTTAAGGTCTTTAAACCAGATGCTTCTGTTTCTCTTAAAATGCTAAAAATTGAAGTTTTTTTTGGTGGGAATGCATTTTTAGCATACATTTTCGAATTCCTACGGTTCGGTGTCTGTGGTGCCCTGCCTGGGATACTTTCTTCAATGCTTCAATTTTCACAAAGTAAACATCATCGTAGCCATTCCTTCTCATTTCTATTTCGCAATTGATTTGTTAAAGCATGTTGCTTCAGCTTACCATCTAGGACTCGTTTTAAAAGGTATTGCAGACACTATAGATTTGAAGCTAGTGTAGTACATATGGAAATAACAAACAATCATACCTTCCTGCTTACTTTTGTTGCTTCATTTTAATTAATCGATTGATCACTTCCCGGCTCTATGCCACGGATAGTTCCTACACGGCTGAAAATTTTGGTGTAATTAAAAAAAAAATATATTCATTCATTTCCATATAAAAACTTTACGAAAAGTATAATTGAATTATATTTAAAGTATATAAAATTGATAAGCAAATTTATACAAACCGCTCGAACAAATAAAAATTGTAATACGAGTGCAGTCGGCTTCGAATCCACAATTCTGTGATTTTTAGGCAAGCGCGCTGCTCACTGAACCAGACAGACTACAAATCAATAGATTTCTAGGTTGATTGGGTTTCTAGTGTAGATTTGATAACATAGAAGGGTTGATTCTACCCTTTTATGTTATACCAACATCCAATGCAATTTATTCTATCCCGAACGGTGTAAAATGTATAATATTAAAAGGGTATTTTGATAGATAATTTTTGAATAAACTAAAATTAAAAGTTGAAAAGGATCAAATTTGATTCAAGTTTTGGAATAGATAGGAGTTAACTATTTTATTTATAAAATTTACTCCCGGTTTACACCAAAATTTACAACCGTGTAGTATTCTGGATTGTACTTGTAAAATATTATTCGGCACTTGTTACGATTTTACGGAATCTGTTACTAGATTTTTGACAAAACATACAAATGCCTCTTTTTCAGTAAGTCCTAATTTTGCATTCAAATTCGCTTAAACTTCAAAACCACAATGTCAGCCAAAATTTGTTGTATCAGCTTTTCATCTGTGTTTCTTTCGAAAGTAATCAGAACCACTTTTTGGCGGAATTTGGCCGAAATTTGACCGAATTTCGGACGATGTATGAAATTTCTCTTACAAAGAAAAGTGTTCCGTTTGGAATCCGTTTTGTCATATGGTCATTGCATTAATTCTATAGCCAATTAAGTACATATTCGTAAAATTCCTTTTCGGCTCCAGGCTCCTTCGAACTACACATACTAACTCAAGGAGACCTTGAGTCAAGGATGCCGAAATTAAAATAAGTGTCATTTTCCATACTTTTTCATAGAAATCACTTACATTCACGAGTCAATGCATCCTTGATTAAAGGAGAAACTCAAGGAGACCTTGAAAGTTTCTATAGTCAACTTCACTTGAAGTGAAGGTAGCCTACCTACCTCGAAATATTATATTTAAAGTCTAATGAAAACTTAAGGTCTCCTTGAGTTTCGCCTTAAATCAAGGATCAAGAATCAATGTTTTTCCTATGTAGCTGCTCTCGGGTATCCCCACAACAAAACTTTATGTAACAAATTAGCCCCGTACTCTGTGCCCCCTTTGAGAATTTTCTAAATACGCCACTGGCGGCATCTATCAGGTGAATAGGTTCAAAAAAATGTTTAAGAACTTTTACGCTTAAATTTTCGAATTTGCAGTTTTTGGTTAGAGAAAAACGGGAAATTCCACCGAAAATAAAAAAAATAATTTAAAATAGTTGAAATCAGGAAAATCTAGAACTTTTTAGGCACCGAATGATTTTTGCTGAATGACATCAGTCAGTGCTTTCCCTATTCATTTTCGTTATAAATTAGGTCAAGGTGTGTTCAAAATTTACCGTAAGCTTTCTTAATTTTGGGTTTTTTCGGTATGACGTTTTCTGGTTAAATATGATACTAATATGGGAAATTTTATTTGTTGGGCTAATTCGCAAAATATTTCCAAAACGATCGACAAAGAAAAAAATTTAGAAAACATGAACGCATTTCTAAAGAAAGTGAAAAGCCGAATAAGAATTGTAGAGTTTTCTATGTTATCATTGGAGTTTCAATCATTCCCAAATCGATTTTGGGAGGTGCACGGAACACATGGATTCTTCCCCTGAGAACCAACATAACAAATTTTCAAGCAATCAAAATACGCTTACTAGTAAAAAATATGAAATTTTCAATTCTTCACATACGTTCGCTAGCGTTTTGCCTTTGTGAGGTGACAACTGCTACCTTCAACCTTATCTAGTGGCGGAGGGCGGCAAATTCGTTACTGCCCAGGGGCGCCATAGAGGCTAAATCCGGCCCTGCATTTAGAATTCCTAGCAGATTCACTAGATGCGACAACATGTTTATCCTAACTAATAACAAAGCAAATTATATAAAAAAAACACCAATTGAAAGATTAAAACGTGTAGGAAATCAAATAATTGTTTAGCTTTTTGTAATACGAATGTGGAATTTATTAAGTACATTATTTCTCGCCCAGAAATAAATTGAATTATATAATTGAAGTTAAAATGTGTTTATCTATATACTAAGAAGGGATTCATACTTCCGGCAGGATTTATTAAATCCTAGATTTGATTAGCAATTGTACCATATTGTACTGCAATTTGAATAATTCAAGTACATTATTATGAACTATTTTGAATTTAGTGACATACGAATCGATCTAGTGTCCAGGGTTTTGGATTAATCTTAATCTACACTAGGATTGGTTGGTAGTTTGTACCGGCTATAATGCTACTCCTAAAACTTAAAATTGTAAATAATGTTTATGGATCCCCGATCTGTATATACTCGAAATAAATAAATAAATAAGGATGATAATGACTAGAGGTACTGAAATCTCGTTTTTACGAAATAGATGCGAATTTCGGCGAAATTTGCTTAATTTTGCGAATTGATGCGAAATATTCAAATTTGTACTTTTTCCACGAAATGTTAATAAGATTCTTCTAATAACTTTAACTTTATGTACACCCAGAAAAAATTACTTTTATTAAGGAAAAATTACATAGGACGTATGAAATTTTGGCTATGATTTGGAGCCGATGAAATAGCCTTTTTGGGACAATGATAGAAATATAATTGAAAATATCAAATGAAAATTCGATTATAACAATGAGATTGTTCATCGATTCTATGTAAAAATGTCACTGAATTTTATTAAAAAAAAAAAATATAGAAAAGAATATTTTTAATTTTTTTAATTTTTTTTTTTTTTTGTTTTTTTTTTGTTTTTTTTTTTTATTTTTTTATTTTTTTTTTATTGTGATTTAATTTTATTTCAAATTTTTATATATTTTTTTTTTAAAACCTCATGCCGAAACTTGCATTCGAACCCGGTCCGCCTGCGTGCCAGTCCGTTCACATTGCCATGAGACCAGATGTGGAATGTTGTCAACGTGTCTAAAATCGTAACTACTTGATATGCGGTACAATACAAACTTAAAAGGTTTATACATAGAGGCTATGCAAAATAATCATCCCAGCAAACGATTTCTATTGTCCGCGATACGAATTCAATTCGCCTGATAGAAAACATTTCTCGAATTTCATATCGTTTTCGGATTAAAGGCGTCACTCCCTTCGTGAAGGAATAGTGACCGATATTAATTCGCCAGGATGATAATTTGGCGATAATAGACTAACACCCCAGACAGACGATTGAAGTTAAACATACTTGAGTTAATTATATTTAAGTTCAAGTATATTTAACTTCGTCTAGTGACACACGGGTAAAATATGCAATTACGTTCGAACTGTCATCATAAAATATTTTAATAGATGAAGCCCGGATTTTCCTGCAACTGAATTAGCCAAAGATATTTTCATGTTCATTAATGCTAAAAAAGAGTATTACACCTTAGACAGACGACAAAAGATAAACATAATTAACTCCCGATTATGTTTAACTAATTCGTCTGTCATGTGCTTATTCAGTTGATGATACTTGAAAAATTTAATTTAAACATCATTACCACAACGTCATTGAAATTTAATGATATTTACTCGACATGTAGCCCGGTCTAGGCTACTTTGAAAGTATTGGAAAACTGGAAGGAACAGCTGTTTTGTTCTGACAGTTCAGTAAAATATACATACAAATAACGATTGCGGAATTAATTTTGAAAAAGGTAACAAAATATTAATTTACTTATTTTAAAGATTTTGAATTGAACACTTTTTATTTTAGCTCAATAAAAAGCGAAAAACCTTATCACGACGTTGACGTTTTCGATTGTCTCCCTAAGGAGCAGAATTTTCGTGCAGGACCAACTGCGAAGAAAGTGTAAACGTGAAAAGTTAACGTAAAAAATACAATGGACTGAGTGCATTCAGTACGCGCTATTTTAGATAAGAACGCACTCAATAAGTTGAATTTATGCACTTGATGCTGCTTCAGAATAGAAGAGAGTAATACAATTTTGCAAACCACTTTTATTCTTCAATAACTACAAAAAGCTTCCTGCCAAATTTATGTGATATCCTGTTCTGGAGCAAAGACAAATCAGTAGTTGTATGTTCGCATATGTTCGTAGTTGTATTTTCGCATATGCCACTTTTTTATTTAATTCTACATACTTTCGACCCGAATGTGTGTGCCAAACCGCATAGTTTGCACATTTTTTTTTTGTTAAAAAATTAGTTTAATAAAAAGCAAAAATAAAGTTCTTTTTCCTTAAAATTCTTTGTTTGTTTCTTGCTCAATTGTTTATTATTATTATTTTTTTATTATTTTATGGATTATTTTTAGCATTCATAAACATGAAAATATCTTTGGCTAATTCAGTTGCAGGGAAATCCGGGCTTCATCTATTAAAATATTTTGTGATGACAGTTCGAACGTAATTGCATTTTTTACCCGTGTGTCACTAGACGAAGTTAAATATACTTGAACTTAACCCTAGAGAGATAATCTACGTCGAATCGACGTACAGAAATTTTTCTTTTTATTATATCTCATAAGTGAAGCTTCATAATTTGTTGGTTCCAAGATTTAACTCAATTCATGTCTGTAGGCGTAATTACGTGGCGAAATAATTGGCTTGGGTGCCACACAGCCTAAGATATTGGGGGGTCATAAGTCAAATATACGTCGAATCGACGTATGATTATCTTTAATGTCAGTAAAAGCTGTAGAACAAATTTGTACTGAAAAATATTTTATTTCCGCCGAATTGACATTTTTATAAATCTTCATAATGTGGATGTGTATTTACTTGGATATAACCACTAAAAGCCAGTTTCGATAAAGATATCCTTTATTTTAATCTATTGAAAGGAAAGCCCACTTTCTACTAGAACCACTTCTTAAAAATTAATATTATATACACAAACAAATGATAATTTTGCAAAACCATGAGTTTAACAGATTAATATTAAATACAAATGATTATATATCTACCTTTTAACAATGTGTTACTCTTAACAAAGAAGTTATAAGGATGTTAACTAGCAACACGTCGAATCGACGTATGATTATCTTTTCAGGGGTAAAAAATATGATTATCTCTCTAGGGTTAAATATAATTAACTCAAGTATGTTTAACTTCAATCGTCTGTCTAGGGTGTTAGACTATAATCCATAAAATAATAAAAAATGAATAATAATAAACAATTGAGCAAGAAACAAACAAAGAATTTTAAGGAAAAATAACTTTATTTTTGCTTTTTATTAAACTAATTTTTTAACAAAAAAAAATGTACAAACTATGCGGTTCGGCACACACATTCGGGTCTAAAGTATGTAGAATTAAATAAAAATAAAAAAGTGGCATATTCGAAAATACAACTACGAACATATGCGAACATACAACTACTGATTTGTTTTTGCTCCAGAACAAGATATCATATAAATTTGGCAGGAAGCTTTTTGTAGTTATTGAAGAATAAAAGTGGTTTGCAAAATTGCATTAGCCTCTTCTATTCAGAAGCACCGTCAAGTGCATAAATTCAACTTATTGAGTGCGTTCTTATCCAAAATAGAGCGTACTGAATGCACTCAGTCAATTGTATTTTTTACGTTAACTTTTCACTTTTACACTTTCTTCGCAGTTGGTCCTGCACGGAAATTCTGCTCCTTAGGGAGACAATCGAAAACGTCAACGTCGTGATAAGGGTTTTCGCTTTTTATTGAGCTAAAATAAAAAGTGTTCAATTCAAAATCTTTAAAATAAGTAAATTAATATTTTGTTACCTTTTTCAAAATTAATTCCGCAATCGTTAGCCCTATTCGACTCACTGGATCATTTCCAGATTTATTGGAAATCAAATACAAAATGATAATCCTGGAAGTTGATCCAGGGTATGACTTGGATCATCTGCCAAACTAATCCCCTAGATGTCTCCGCGAACAATTTCCCTAAAATTTCCCGTACGTCATTTTGTTATTCAGTATTTTTGGTTTGTAAACTTTATTCAGAGTTAATAATTTTAATATTTCTTGCTACTTATCCTTTTAATTGTATCTCGCACGGTGCATAATTACAAATGCAATTTATAATTTAGAATATCGCGTTGGGGCCAGATGACACGATAGTCAGCTGTTACCGATTTGGGAAGTTTTGATCCGATTTCATTCGACTTGCACAGGATCAATGATCCAGTCAGTCGAATAGGGCTGTTATTTGTATATTTTACTGAACTGTCAGAACAAAACAGCTGTTCCTTCCAGTTTTCCAATACTTTCAAAGTAACCTAGACCGGGCTACATGTCGAGTAAATATCATTAAATTTCAATGACGTTGTGTTAATGATGTTTAAATTAAATTTTTCAAGTATCATCAACTGAATAAGCACATGACAGACGGATTAGTTAAACATAATCGGGAGTTAATTATATTTATCTTTTGTCGTCTGTCTAAGGTGTAATACATGGAAAAAGTGAAATTTTTTTTTTTATTTTTCCCTTTTTTCTAATTTTTTTTCTTCTATTTCATCCTTAACTTTTTTTTACCTTATTTTAACTTTACCTTTTTACACTTTGCTTCTACTTGGAATCGAACCGGGCACCTATCGTTTCGTAGTCCTACGGCCTACACCTGAGCTATCTAGGATTACAAATTATGGGAATAAATTAGTCGTTTTATATTTTGACAATTTCGTAATTCGCTCGTTGGGAAGAATTACGAATTTATCATCCTTGAAATAATGAGAAGATATTTCGTTAATAGGAGTCACATTTCTGACATATTGATGACGATAAAGCGATTTTTCGTCGGGGAGACAAGCTTACGATAAATTTTTCATTTGAATGATATCGTTTTCGTATCAGTTTTGTGATTTTTCGAATAAAACGATAAAATTGTTTGCTGGGATAGTTCCCACGAATTTGATTTACTTCATTCTAAGTAATTTGTTGCATTAGTTGTATGTGGGCATGTTATAATTCTATTACTACTGAAATCATAAATTCTATGAAAGTGTATTTGACCCAATGGCATTTTTAATTAATTATATTCAAACTTCATACGTTTAAAGAAATTTTCTGTTTACTAGAAGTAAAGTAAAAATGTCATTGGTTTTAATACACGTTTTTTGCTGGGTGTACCAATCTTAACCAAACTTCACTCAATTGAGTTGCTCAGGAAGCCTCGAAACATATCTAGGAACGGATGGAATCGGAGCATTACGTCATAGGGCTGTCATACAAACAACCCGTGAAAATTAATTTTGTCACCTAGTTTATATTTCAAAATTCTCTGTATTAGTTTTTTGAAAGCTTCCGCCTAACTTTTGATCGTGTTGCTGAAGATGGACGTAAGGCCGTCCGAAATGCATACATGTATTTAAATTATATAAAAATAATTTTAAATCAAACTGCGAACTCAAATTAAAGGTGTTTTTAGTAATTTACTCAATAATAATATTGTGGAGCTCGCGATTTTCATTTCTATAACAACAAACTAAGAGGTATCTTATTTACTATAAGCTAGATATGCATCAAACAGAAAAAAAAACAATTAACCTCAAGATGCCGCATAGGCGAAACGTTGTGCGAATAAAATAAAAATTATATAAAGAACAGCTGGTCTTTTGTGAATATAACACACAACAAACCAATTATTACAATACATTTCAATATATTTTTTCGAAACTGACACTCAGATTGTACATAAAACTTTGAAAGACAGCAATGCACCAAAATGCATTAATTTTAAATGATTATCTCTGTATTTCATGTTTGGTGATACTCCACTGGCCGATGTAAAATGTCAATTGACCATATGTTTTCGCTCAAGGTCAACGCGTATAGTTGCAATGGCGATGGACACAATAAACTAAATCACTTGCAGAATATCCATTCCATTAAAATTTCTCTCGTATATTGACAAACGGTTATAAATGATCGTGATACATATACCTTAAAGGTACGTTGTGCTAGACACGACTCCAGTGGCTCTAGCGACAGCGACTCGCAAATTCCATATAAAAACTCGTTTTTAGTTGATAAATCGCTAGCATAGGTCTACAATGAAAATTATCGTCAAATGAATCGCGCGGCTCTTGTTGTATATAATGCCCGGATGAGTGGTGCATGTGCTTGTTCGTAGGCTTCGGGCGACGGCTGCTTGGGGTAGGGAAGTTGTTCGCACAATGGTCGTATTCATTCGGCCGATATACGAATCAGCATGTATACAGAAAGCAGTCGCACGGCTCTTGTTGTACATAATGCATGCACAGATGGTGAATGTGGTACACTTGCTTGTTTGATGGCTACGGGCGACGGCTGCTTGGGGTAGGGTAGTTGTTTCGCACAATAGTCGTACTGATTCGGCTGATACACGAATCAGCCTGTATATAGTAAGCAGTCGCGCGGCTCTTGTTGTATATAATGCCCGCATGAGTGGTGAACGTGGTGCATGCGCTTGTTTGTGGGCTTCGGGCGACGGCTGCTTGGGGTAGGGTAGTTGTTTCGCACAATGGTCGTACTCCTTCGGTCGGTGCACGAATCAGCCTGTATATAGTAAGCAGTCGCGCGGCTCTTGTTCTAAATAATGCCCGCATGAGTGGTGAACGTGGTGCATGCGTTTGTTTGTAGGCTTCGGGCGACGGCTGCTTGGGGTAGGGTAGTTGTTTCGCACAATGGTCGTACTCATTCGGTCGGTGCACGAATCAGCCTGTATATAGTAAGCAGTCGCGCGGCTCTTGTTGTATATAATGCCCGCATGAGTGGTGAACGTGGTGCATGCGCTTGTTTGTAGGCTTCGGGCGACGGCTGCTTGGGGTAGGGAAACTGCTTCGCACAGTCGTACTCATTCGGTGTCCTGTATTGTATTCAATCATTCCTATTCAGGTTGTCCTACGTAATAGAGCAAGGGTCGGAATGAATAGCTTGAAATTTTCGTTAGCTGAAGATGAGCGGCTGATAAATGAAATCGCCTGCCATCCAGCCATCTATAAATGTCCCATGCCCTTTACAAAGACCAAAGGGTGAAGGACAATATATGGGCTAGCATTAGCGGCCTTTGTCGTGCTCTGTGGCCGTGATGGTTCGGTCGCCACTCTGTGAAATAGACACTCATAGAGAAACGAGTTTCCAAACTCGGCACGACTCGTCGCAAGTTTATTATTCAGAAGAAGATGATAAGAAATATTCTTATCGTAGAATAATAAACTAACAATGCGACTAGGAAGTGGTATGGCTGACAACCGTATCACACTCCGAATTCAGTTGTCTTTGTAACGTTGGTGACTACACACGGTAGTCATCAACGCACCATGCTCCACTAGGAGTTACGGTAATAAAGAGAGAGATTAGCGGCCTAGTCGGAAGGCCAGGTAAGTAAGTATTTTTATACCCTTCGCTCATAGAGTGAAAAGGTATATTAACTTTGTCATGAAGTTACTCCGACCATATAAAAGTATACAGCAGTCCGGAAACTGCCGCATAAACGCACCGGATTATGATTCCTCAGTTGATTTCCAGCAAAATTGTTGTACTGAACATACCCTCTGTTCTCCCTTTAGCTGCCACAGGCATTTGAAGATTTTTGGAAAAATCAATTTCTTGCACGACTTAAAGCTCAAGATATTGAGCTAGAATATTGAAATAAGATGATTATTACAGCCAACAAATTTACCTAAAAAATAAAACTAACCACACTAATCGGATAATAGGTTTGGGTTTTACAGAGCTTCAAAGTCAAATTTGTGTGATATATTTTTCCATCTCAATTTTCTCCAACTTCTGCCAAGCTGAGGTGCTCGTACGATTCTTTCAAAAATTTGCGCATATTCTTACGATTATATCTTTCTTACATCATTTTATTCTATAGCTCCATTATTTCTAACAGTTTTTATACGTTAAGTGTAGAAAACCAGGGTTAATTTTAGCTCGAATTGAATACAATTCAATTCACACTGCTCCTAAAGATTTGCAATTGGTAAAATTTATTCAAAGTATGTCGAAATCGAGCCAAAATTACCCCAAGTTTTCAGCACTTAAGGTATTAACTGTTAGAAATAATGGAGTTAGAATAAAATGATGTAAAAAAGATATGATCTTTAGACTATGCGCCAATTTTTAAAAGAATCGTACAAGCACCCCTTCTAGGCAGAAGTTGGAGAAAATTGAGATGGAAAAATAGATTGTTTTTGGGTCAAATCACACAAATTTGTCTATGAAGCTCTGTAAAAACCAAACCTCTTATCCGATTTTAGTGTAGTGAGTTTTATTTTTTAGGTAAATTTGTTGGCTGTAATAATCAACTTATTTCACTATTCTAGCTGGTCTAGCTTTGGAGATATTGAGCTGTAAGTCGTGCAAGAAAATGATTTTTTCAAAAATCTTCAAATGCCTGTGGCAGCCAAAGGGTTAAGAATAGGGGGTATGTTCCGTACGACTTTTTTTGCTGGAAATCAGCTGAGGAATCATAATCCGGTGCGTTTATGCGGCAGTTTCCGGACACCCTGTATATGATCAGCATGACTTGGGGAGTCGATTGGACGATGTCCGTCTGTTGCGACGCGTTTTACTCGGCCAATTTAATATGTATAGAAAGTACACGTGTTACTTATCATTTCCAAACCCAAAAACAACTCAGTTTAATTTCTATGACAATATTCAACAAGTGACCATTTTTTTCCGGTACTGTACGTATATAAGCATTTTTCCTATAAAAACATTTGAAAATGAAAAATATATATAGCGCATAAATATGCTCATTTGCTGGAAATCGCCAAAGGGAAACTTTTTAAGATACTTTTACTAGCAAAATACACATGTTTTTAAACATGCCAAAAAAAGTTCTTCGAAATTTCATAAAGCAAAAAAAAAATAGTTGAAAAATGGGCAAAGGTACATACAAAAAGATTGATAGTTATAAAAGATTTTATCTTCTATCAAATCCGAAACTTTACAAATGTAGCAAAAATAGAGCGACGACAACTTGTTTCTATGTCGCTCACTGCAAGACTGAAACGCAAGCAAACAACCATTCATATCGTTTGGATCTGTTATGTACATAACAATGCAGAGTACATAAGCAACAATCGCTGCAGCCTGACTGCAGCCGCATCGAGGAAAACACCACTAGGTGAATGTCAATAGCTAGAGTCGCTGGAGTCGCTAGAGTCGCTGCGGCCGCGTCTAGGACAACGTACCTTTACCTGCGAAAAGATATTCCTTTACGCCCGGAAACCTTCCTGTTTTTGCAGTCTTGCATCGCAATGGCGATGGACACAATAAACTAAATCACTTGTAGAATATCCACTCCATTAAAATTTCTCTCGTATATTGACAAACGGTTATAAATGATCGTGATACATATGCTTACCCGTGAAAAGATATTCCTTTACGCCCAGAAACCTTCCTGTTTTTGCAGTCTTGCATCGCGCACTCCTTTTCTGGGAAAAAATACACACAAAATGTACTTATTTAATAATTTTTTTTTCACGATTAGTAGTATTATTATATGCACTTAAACACCGCGAATTGTTTATAAATACCGATTATTAAGGTAACAATTTCCACGAAATTACGGTCGGACACTAGTTTATTTGCACTATCTACGCGGCGACAACTCGAACTGTCATTGAGGTAGAAAGAGCTGATTTTTGTGTAAAAAAAAACTGTTGGTTACTTACACGTATTCTATTTTCTTTCTGTGGTTTTAAACAAGTGTGTTCATTTGTGATGATCCGCTACAAGAGAGGATTATATGTTTGGGTTACGGCTTCTAATAAACACAATAAAATACTCTCAGGGCCGGCCCTAGGGGTGGGCAATCTGGGCGGTCGCCCAGGGCCACCACTTTCAAGGGGCCATCATTCTCAAGCAACCAGTCAATTCCAAGGGCCACCAGCCTTTTAAAATATTTATTGAAATTAGATTAAAGTTAATATCTACCGTTCTAAGCTTAGTTCATGGCAACAGCTACGTAAATACTTGCCTCGCTTTCATTTTTGAAAACAAACTGCAACATCAGGATCAAGCAGCTTGGCTTAGCTGTCAATCTGTCAATTAGAAAGTTGCAACAACTAATTTGTCGGTTCTTATTTAAAAAAAAATTAGTTTAGCAGCAAAATAATAATAATTATGAGAAATTAATTGACCAATGGTGCATTAATCTCGGCCCCAACCTAAGCTACGAAATTACGTCAGATTAGGGCCGGCGCGCGTCAATAGGCGAAAGTAGACAGCCGCCTAGGGCGCAACACTCCAGGGCGCCAATTTGGCAGGTCAAGAGCGTGCACGAAAAAATCGTGGTGCAGACAAACACGGAATCAGAGACATAGAAACTAGTGTTGAACGGTACCGTGGAACCGGACCCGGGTACCCGGTTCCTAGCGAGAACCGCCCCGACCGGTTCCAAATAGAACCGAGCACCGGTTCCAAAAAGAACCGAGCACCGGTTCCAAGAGAACCGGGTCCGGGTCCGGTTCCACAGAATCGTTATTCGCTTCTGATGGAACCGATTTTTGGTTCTTGCGGAACCGGACTCGCGGGTCTGTGGAACCGGACATATTAAGCGGACTGGTATCGGCGCTAGAGATTAAACCGTGATCCGATTCTGATACATACAATGAAATGGTAGATTCTGGGGGCATATTGTTGTAAATTAATATTGAACATTGCATTGCGCTTGTTGGTAAGTGCAAACATTGTTAAATGACAGATTTTTTGAGTGCGCGCAGTTTGTAAACGCGTTGTGTTGTTAGGATGTTGTTTGTTTGTGTACCTATATTATAAGCGCATTTTTATCATGCCGTGTTTTTGGCTATCGAAAAAAAGTTTAAGGTAGTAGTTAAAAATATTGATAGAAAGTGGCGCAATGGATTTTTTCACCAAATGTGATAATTAATTTGTATTAAGGATTGTAAAGTTTTTTTTGTTTTTGTGTGTTTTTTTCCTTGCGCTGTAATTTTATAATTTTTTTTTTCTTTCATAGTTTAAAAAATCAAAAGAGCCCGAGAAGTACATTTACAACATGTACATGAAAATGAACACAAAGTTCGCTTTTTCAACAATTTGGACATTTGGGAACCGGAACCGGTTCCACTGAGAAGCGGACCCGGAGGAACCGGTTCCCAAAATACCCGGAACCGCACATCACTAATAGAAACCTTTTGGAAACCCCTCCCTTTCCTTCTGAAATAAGGATTATTTTTTGCATAGAGAAAAATTCACGAGGGCATAGTTCTTCCAGACAAGGCGAACAGTGAAATTTCGGAAAATATTCTGAAATTCAGCGTCTGAAAACTTTCGTGTGAATTAGTTCGTTGATTTTCCGACTTATAGCACTGTCCTTTTGAAGCAAGTTGGCGGTGGCCATGTCCTAAATTAAAACTAACGATATTTCCAGTTGGATTTTGAAATCCTCGTGGATTTTATGTATATGCCCGCTTTCGCAGCTAGCGAAACCTCCTAAATTAAAATTTGATTATGCTTTTTAAATCATACACATTGTTAGTTGGGTAAGCCGTTGGGTTTTCAAAACGCTGGATATTAATGGTAACTGTGTCTGTTTACTACTTTTTTATATCAAGTTTTCCGATTATTTTAAATTAATAAAGTTTATTTTATTTGCAGATCTTTCGGTCGCACTGAGTAAAACAACATCTTACGTGTGCACAAAATACTCTTTAAGAGATATTAAGCATTTGGAGTCAATGACTTGAATAATATGGCGATGAATAGCTTACTATGCAAATGCAAGAATTAACAATCGGCATTGACGGGTTCTAAACACAAAACTACACTACAACTTAATATACAAATCCTTTGTTCAGAACAATAAAACTATGTATGTTATGAAAAGTCATTTGATTAAAAATATAACACAATCAATGCCCACCTTAAGTATACTAGTGAAATATAATTTACATATTAATAGCTATAATGAACTGCAAAAAATATAATTAATTATGATATTTATATAGACGTATATTGTAAACAATATTTAAATATGACTTAAGTAATAAGATTAATATACAAATTTATTAATATATATAAACAATTATACATATTTTACTAATTACGAACTTATTGATCACCACCAATTAATTAAGAATCAACAAATTTATATTTATTTTAGTTTTGAAATGAATTTATATTTCAAAACAAGCTTTATTTACTAATATCTACAAAGAACAATTCTGAAAAACGTATTGATTATTAGCAAAATAATGTACAAACGTAAATTTTAAATCTAAGCCAAATATAACACAATATTAAAAATAACGGGATTCTACTAGAAACATATTTTGTAAAAATATAAATTTAGTGACTAAGATTTACAATCGTAATATTACATAGATAAATTACCCTTGCTATTTTACAGAAGGTTAAATCAAGGTCAAGATTTTAACCGACAGACATTTATTAAAGCGTAATAATAAGAAGAAAAGAGCTTGCTTAGAGAGTTGGCAATAATATAATATTTTTATTTATTATTATTGATGTCTTTTATATTTTGCGAATTCCCAGAAGATGTCAATTTTTTATATTCTTATGTACATTGACATTGAAAAGCCCAATAGTTGTTTTTCGATAAAGTGCGTTATTTTTAATTCATAACGGATTTTACAGCGAATCGTAAAAAACAGTTCCATATACCAAAATTTATATAAAAAAATGAAACCTGATCTATTAAATTCCAAGAATGGGCTGTGATTTAATCGTAAACATATAGATGTTAGAACAAGAGCTGATTTTAGACGATATTGCCTGCCGCACTTTCATCAGGGATCGTTTTATTATAATCATCAAACTTCATCTAACGACGTTTGATTACAGTTTATTCCTTTCGGTTTCTGAATGTAAAGACAGCATCGACACTTAATTCTCTAATATTCGTTTCAACATACATATTAAATTTTATTGCCAATTCCCATCATTTCATAAGGAAGCATTTTCATGCAGTACGTGCGAAAACACTATAACGCCGCATACACACGGTCAATCCGAATTAAATTTCTGGATTTTCGTCAAAATCGCAGAAAATGTATGAATTTGACAGAACGATGAGTCCAAAAAATGGATTCGGATGGTTCGTGTGTGGGTGGATTTAGCAACTCAATTTTCAATTCGATAATTGCAGAAAAATATTTTTTTTTTAGTTTGCATTGACTTCAAATTTGATTATTATTATTTGTATTTCGGTTGTTTTGAGTATTCCTGTTATAGACTGGCAGATGATTGAACACTTTTATTTAATGGAAAACTAAATGGCTAGTGATATTCTTAATAGATAGTCCGGTTGATGGTAAAAAAGAATTTGCGAGTCTCGCTGTCCAAATCGGTTGCGTTTTCGAGATATTCTGACGTTAAAGTGTCAAATTTATAGGTTCCATTTAACCGAAAGCTAAACGGCTGAAATTTTATATAAAGGCGCAAGCAGGACGTGATGAGTAAAAATACACACAACAAGACGAGCCAGGTGGTTGCGTTTTCAAAACAGACGCGTACAAACATGTCAATTTTTTGAGTTAAATTTAACTGAACGCTAAATGGCTGAAGCTTTTTGAAAAAGCTTAGACTGGTCAAGGTGAGTAGGAATCTGGGCCGAAAGACGACCCAGGTGGTTGCGTTTTCAAGACAGACGCACCTTAACATCGAAAAAGTCACCTAATAACACAACACAACCATCCCTGAACAAGATTGTAGTCGTCGACGGGATTCGAAAAGACTGTTTAACCTTGCAAACTTCTTCATTGGTGCTTTATCGGTTTCGTTGACTTTATTTTATTGAAAAGGGCACAAGTATAATATATTTTCCTGATTTCAATAAAAAGAAATTGAAAATAAAATGAATTAAGATCACGCGTTTATAGAAATATTTATTATGATATAATGTCCAAAATTATTTAAGTAGGTTTCCAAAGTTTTCAAAGTTAAGAAAAACAAAAGGCGCTAAAATATATTCTTTTTCGTCTTTTTCATAGGTCTCTCGCAACCCCAAAACAAATGCATTATACAGAGAAAGGTTAATTTATTAATTTACATATTATGAACTATAGATTTGCAAAAAAGAATTATTCTTATCGTTTCTTCTAGGGATGTCAAAAACCGGACGGGTAGTCCGAAAACCGGTACTTTCAAAACGGTTAACCGGTTTATTTTCGGTTTTTTTTCTCCCCCGGATTTAACCCGGACGGTTGTTTGTTCATCCGGTTAAAACCGGAAAAAAAATCATTCAAATTCATACAATTTTTCATATTTCTTGTTTTTTCAGTCAGCAATTCTATTACTTGTCCCCTATAAAAAATTGCGTTTTCAAATTTCAGCCCTTAAACATATTTTCGAACACTCTCCTTATGACTATAGGGGGCGCCAGATAAACTTACTTATTTGAAGGGTCAATAAAAATAAAAGTAGGTACTTCATAGTTATTACACGGGATAACCAAAAAAACACACCTATTGTTTTAATTCTTTCTATTTGAGAATACAACATTCCAAGTTTCTTTTTCATATAGTCATGAAAATGACCCCCTTTGTGCATACACTGATAAGTCGATTTTTGAAGTTCGTCTCCACTCTTTGCAGCATATCAATCGGTGTGTTAGCAATGGCGTTGCGAATGAAAGGTTTTTAGGTTATTGTCTGTGGTCGTTCGACATAAGCAAGGGATTATAAATAACCACATGAAAAAAATCGCATGGAGCAAATCTCGAGAGCGTGCCGGCCATGGGAAATCGGCTCTCTGAGAGATGAGGTGGTCGAGGAGGAGTTGTCGCAACAAATTTATTCAGCCTCGTGCAGTGTTTGCTATTATCTGTGACTGAAACCACACGTCCCTAAAGCTCTTTACACACTATAGAAGATTTTGCATAATCTTGAGATTTTACAAAATCTAGGCGAAAATCTTGTAGATTTTCCATACATTTTCATAGATTTTGTATGGAGATTATAACCAAAATCTCGGAGAAAATCTTTACAAAATCATGGTGAAGTGTGGTGACCTTCACATTTGACAATTCTACAGTAGAGGGCATCTCATCCATTTTCGCTTGGCACATGGTTTTGTACACAAAAGTGTGATGTTTTCACCTATTACGAACATAAATCATTGACATAATTCCTATAAGATAGATTCTGCTTCTTGTTTTAACAAATTAATATAAATAGCAGTTTCAGTCGTGCATAAAATAGTCGGAGTTTGCAATTTAGACGGATTGTACTGTACTGTCAAGTCGTGGAACAAGATTACGACCATAGTGTGAACAACATACGAGATTACATAATCTACGTAGATTTTGCGGCTATATGTGTAAAGGGCTTAACGTTCGTTTAAAAAAATCCGCGTTCATGTCCCTAGTTAGACCGCTAGAAAAGAAGCTCTCGACATCGCTGCTCTCTACACCAGAGCATGATGGCGACTGACTAGAATGGGAAACAAACTTGGGAACTTCCCCTCCAGATGCGCCCCTTCTCACCGCTCAGAAGTTTTCTTTTTCAAATAAGTAAGTTTCTCTGGCGCATCCTGTGCATGCATTTTGATTTGAGTTTGCATACGATACGAACACCACCATTACGAGTGTGTTTTTACTACAATTCTAAGCAAATCAATGAAAAGACTCGGTTAACCGAAAAACCGGTACTTTGGGCCCGGTTAAAACCGGACGGTCTGACCAGCCTTGCAAAAAATCGAGAAAAACCGAAAGCCGGGGTAATGGCCCGGTTTTTGACATCCCTAGTTTCTTCATTAGAGGTTTGTTCTTCATCGGCAAAAAATGCATTAGAGGGACCAAGCCTCAGTTCAAATTGGTACTGTCTGTCAAAATTTTGAGAAACAATATTTTCCTGGCCAGTAAATTTTTTTTCTTGGCAGCAATCAATAATTCTGTTCGGTGCCCACCTTCAAACCAATTCGGGACGAATGCTGAATCAATTTAACTCCATCCATTTCGAACTGTCGTGCTCTGTGGCCGTGATCGTTCGGTCGCCACTCTGTGATATAGAGATTCATAGAGAAACGAGTTTCCAAACTGGGCATGACCCGGCGCAAGTTTATTATTCAGAAGATGATAACAAATGTTCTTATCGTAGAATATACTAACAATGCGGCTAGGAAGTGGTATGGCTGATAACCGTATCACACTCCGAATTCAGTTGTCTTTGAATCGTTGTCGACCTCACACGGTAGTCGCACCATGCTCCACGAGGAGTTAGGGTAAAAAGAAGATTTCCAGCTGGGCTGGCATGATTGAAATTTTCATAGGCGTTGCTTAAAGGTCCGCCAAGAAATAAAGTCCTTTTAGCCTGTTCATGAAGCTCTCTGTTTGAAGGAGTGGACGAAGAAAAATTTAAAAAAGCTTTTTAAGACAAATTTGTCATTAATTCTTTTGAGTTTGTAGGATTTAGTGAAAAGTCACGATCGCCCTTCAATCACCCTTTGTCAATTTTTTAAACCATACCTCTTATAGTTCATTGTATGTGTGATTTGACGAAGTTTTAGTTGATACTTCACTGAATGGAACCTTAAGTTGTTTTCTATGAAATGAAAGAATGCACAAACATTCTAATCAAGTCAAACCACACTGACGTTTTGTTTATACTTTTATCAAATATGGGCCATCTTCCTCCCTATATGAAAAATATTTGGGTGGAGGTAGGACTCACTTCATCGAATACAAGCCGAAATGTAAACGTTACATAAATTTTTAAAAACATTGTCGCTAAGATGTCTAAGGTAATAACATAAGCATATTTCCATAATTTACACTGGAAGTGACTATACCTCAGCATTTTTTAAACGAGGAAAGTAAGCCCCTTAAAAATAAAACGTAAGCTTCTAAAAACTATTCAGTAAAATAGCAACTAAAACTTTGTCAGATCACACAAACACAGAAGTATAGTATATTACAATTAGTTAAAAAAAACCAAATCCAAATATTCAAACAAAAAAATAAAGTTTTGATACCAAATTGTTGACTTTTGCCAAATTAAGGCTCGTCTGTTTTGAAAACGCAACCACCTGGATCGTCTTTCGGCCCAGATTTCTACTCAACTTGACCAGTCAAAGCATTTTCAAAAAGATTCAGCAATTTAGCTTTCAGTTAAATTCATCACGTTCTGCTCGATTCTTTATATAAAATTTCAGCCGTTTAGCTTTCGGTTGAATGGAACCTATATGACACCTTAACGTCAAAAAATATCGAAAACGCAACTGATTTGGACAGCAAGACTCTCAAATTCTTTTTACCATTAACCGGACTATCGATTAAGAGTATCGCTAACCATTTAGTTTTTCAATAACCCTTCTGTCGGCACCTACTTCAATATTTTATACCCAAAAGGTCTGGCTGAACCTACTGAGAAAACATTTTTATTTTTTAGAAAAAGTTAAATTTTTATTCGTAGAATCATTCTACCAACTCTGTACTAGCATTTTCAAACAATAAAAGCATTTATATCATTTTTGCAGATACACTGGTAAGGTATATTTTGATGTGGTATTAGCACAAACTTGTTTTTCCCTTATTTTCTTCTTATTTATTTATTTATTTTCATGACGTATATCTAGTAGAAAGTTTGATCGCATTTTCCAATTCCAATATCTTTGGAGAAACATTTGGCGCTTTGTGGGTATATTTTACCCCGATATTAGCCTGCATATATAGGGAAATAGGTGGAAAGAAATAGGGAATTTTCAAGCGCAAAAATAATTTCATTCTCAATTTTTCATAATTTTTTGATCAAATCTAATTAGAAGGACGTTTGCAAGTCACTCATACTAAGTCCTTACTATTGCAAAGGAAATAAGACTGGTTTGAATATCCTAGAATCAAATCACAGTTGATTGGGTGATGTTACAAAACATAATAAAATTAGGCATACCTATTTTCCGGACTTCAGGGCTTCCTAAAGAAAATTCTCAGATTTTTTTTATTGTTTATAGTTCAAACTGAATTTTAATGAGATTATTACATCCGGTACCAATATTTCGAACTACCGATATCCCGTTTTTTTTTTCTCCAGAACCGGTGCACCGGTTTTTTCAACCATGGGCTGGTCCCGGTGCACCGGTTCTTTTATCCGGTTCTTTCAACCATGAGCCGGTCCCGGTGCACCGGTCCTTTTTTAGCTTTTTTTTAATCATGAGCCGGTCCCGGTCCACCGGTTCTTTCATCCGGTTGTTTCAACCATGAGCCGGTCCCGGTGCACCGGTTCTTTCATCCGGTTTTTCCAACCATGAGCCGGTCCCGGTGCACCGTTTCTTGTATCCGGTTTTTTTTCAACCATGAGCCGGTCCCGGTGCACCGGTTCTTTTATCCGGTTTTTTTTTTGAACCATTGACCGGTCCCGTTGCACCGTTTTTTTTTTAGATTTTGTAGCACCTGTTCAGCATCAGGTTTTTTAGCACTGGTGTTTTCAACTTGTTTTGTTGTTGGGTAGGTGCTTGCCAGCGACGATTTATTCGAGTTTTTGTTGTAGCGTAGCACTTTTTATTACGGTGTTTTTATTGGATAGCCACGGTTCAATATTTATGTACATACAGAGATGAGAAAAAAATTATAAAGAATTTCTGTTGAGAAAATTATAAAGATGTAAATTACACATTCTAAAAGACTTAAAGGAGAGTTTTAGCATCTCTTTGAAAATATAACGTTCGGGATTATATAGTCAAATAAGAATACGGCAAAAATCCTACATCACTGGATATTGGCAGGATGGCTGGGGATGGCCCTCCGAATATGGGAAAAAAGTCCCCACCGATTGGAGGTCCGCCACCTTAAAAAGGAGGGGGTGGGGGTATTTTTCCGTTTTTTTTTTTTTTGAATTACATATTTCAAAAACGGCAATGGATACAGAAAAATGGTCTGAGGACGAAACTACATCAAATTTCCTTTGAAATGATATATGTATATGTAACACATTAGTATTTTATTGAAAGTTTAGTTGCTCCGATTAAAGACGATCCCTCCATTTGAATTTGGTAAAACGGCATGTCCATAACTCCCCCCAAAATTGGAGCAGAGACCTAATTTTCGGTTTAATATCAGTGGAGGGCATCATCACTCTATCTCTACTCACCAAAAATCACTTCAATCAGATAAAAACTAAGGGTACTAACTCCCATACAAAGTGAAGTGACCCAAGACAACTTTACTCTACAGTTTATAAAATGAGTTGTGAAACGTTTTAAGAGGGTACCCTTAGTTTTTATCCTATTGAGCTGATTTTCGGTGGGTGCTCCCCATTTGCAATAAATCATTATTTTTTTTTAGTCTAACGGCAAATTTGTCTGTATCTTTTGCCGTTTTTGAAATAATTGCAAAAAACGGAAAAAATACCCCCTTAAGGTCGCGGACTTCCAATCGGTAGGGACTTTTTTCCCATTATCGGGGGGCCATCCCCAACCATTTTGCCAAAATCCAGTGATGTGGGATTTTTGCCGAACAAATATCGTATTCTTCTTTGACTATATAACTCCGAACGTTATATTTTGAAAGAGATGCTAAAACTCTCTATTAAGTCTTTTAGAATTTGTAATTTACATAATCTTTAAAATTTTGTCAACATTAGAAATTCTTTATAATTTTTTTCTCATCGCGACAATTACCTTATATAAATTTCATAGCAGCTAAAAAAAATCATTTACATAAATATTGAATCATGGCTATAAAAACACCGTACTAAAAAGTGCTACGCTACAAAAAAAAACGGATAGAAGAACCGGTGCACCGGGACCGGCTCATGGTTGAAAAAACCGGATGAAAGAACCGGTGCACCGGGACCGGCTCATGGTTAAAAAAACCGGATGAAAGAACCGGTGCACCGGGACCGGCTCATGGTTGAAATAATCGGATAAAAGAACCGGTGTACCGGGACTGGCTAATGGTTGAAAAAACCGGATGAAAGAACCGGTGCACCGGGACCGGCTCATGGTTGAAAAAACCGGATGAAAGAACCAGTACTGCAAAAACCCGGCTCATGGTTGAAAAAACCGGGTGTTTAAAAAAAAACCGGCGGGTGCCGGTGCACCGGGTGTAGTACCGGATACTGAAGAAAACCGGTGTCCGATACTGAAATCTGAGTACCGAACAGGCCTAGGTGAGGTTATAAAATACAACGTTCGCATAACGTGTCGCGTTTTCCGAAACGTTTCTTATTGTGTTCTGTAAACGCATAGATCCGGATCAGACTTGGTGTTACCATCGCCATCTCTCGGAAAGTGACAAATGTGACAATTGACACATCACAGCTGATACGTTTTGCTCGAAAATTAAAATATCCAGTTTTAAACGAAATCAGGGATTTGGAGCGACACATTTTTTCGCTCCGCTCCGCTCCCGCTCCGACCAATTTGAAACCGCTCCGCTCCAGCGCTCCGCTCCGACTAAAATTTTTTCGCTCCGCTCCGCTCCATTACAAAAAAACAACAAAACTTCATTGTTCTTAGTAAATATTTATTATTTTCCGCGAATTATTCAATTTAACGTATATCTACTCACGTATTATAGAATATGACTTAACAGGTGCGTTTTATTCGATCAAGTACAGAACAGGATAGCACCAATTTCGTAATCCGGATCAATTATTGCAAGTATCCGGATCATTGGAACATGCGGATTAGCGCAATTACATTTTTCTGAGGAAAAACAATCCAAACAAATAAAAAGGCGGAACAAAAGTCGATAAATGTTTTATTTGTTAGAAATTAGCCAGCATCATGTCAATTGCTAAACAGTCCCGTAAAAAAATACGAGACCAATTCTACCATTTCACACTGAAAATCTCAAATATCCGAATTTTAGAGTCAACATTGCTGCCGAAATCCGGACTATAGAAGACATAGTGGAAATATTTAGTGGTCCGGATTAGCGTGATATCCGGATTAAAGGCGATCCGGATTACCGAGTCAAGACTGATTATAAATGTCATTTCCAGCGAAATAGGTACTGAATTCTTAACTCCTTAGCATTTAAAGATTTTCCAAAAATGCTTCCACTAACACCTCCGTGTGAAAAAAATTTATAATATGCAGTAAGATCACAAAATGTTGTCTTTGAAGCTGTGTAAAACTGTAAAAACTAAGCAGCTTATCCGATTTTTATGGGGTTTATTCTTAGGAAAAATTGTTGGGCCCAACCGAAAGAAAATATGTATATGTATTAAATTTTTGAAAAATCTTTAAATGTCTGTGGAAGCTGAAGAGTTAATAATTTTGTATACTCCTTTTTGCTGGAAATATCACGAGGAATCATATTTGGGTGCATTTATGCGATAGTTTCCGGACATCCCGTATAGGACGAGATCTGTCAAATGGTTACGGAAGCTGCGCTGTCCTGTACTCCATCCAATAAAACGCACCTAATAACTAATTTAAATTAAAAAAGGGCGTTTCATTTATCGAGTACAGGACAGGACTTTTCTGTCCTGGATAATCTTGAATTTCTGAATAATGAAGAGTGATGATTATGACTAAACGCAAAACCTTTTTTATCACAATGAATTTCACAATAATACTAAATTTTGCAAGTCTCTCAGCGAATTCTTCGCCTTTAAATCGCCGAAAATCATCAATTCGTTCCATAAAATGAAAAATTTCGTCGAAAAAAAAACCTTTTTCTTTCTCGGAATTTTTTGATTTTTTACATCGGAGCGGAGCGATCTTCAAAGCAAAATTCGCTCCGCTCCAGCCTGCAAAAAATCGCTCCACGCTCCGCTCTTTCGCTCCGAAATTTAAGGTCGCTCCGCTCCGCTCCGCTCCAAATCCCTGAACGAAATGCAGATATGTACATTTTATTTTGATTATAAATAGTTTAATAAATAAATGAGGGCGGAAATGCACGGTTCGACGGCAGATTGTAAATTTCTGTCAATCAATCAAGCTATGCATCGCAAGGGGGCGCTTAGGGGATCTGTTTGAAGGGAGAAGTTTCTGATCCGTAACGGCCGGTTGATTTGAAACGTTGCGGGAAACGTTGCGCGAACGTTGTGTTTTATAAGCTCACCCAATGTTAAAAGAGGCCCTTATTCCATATCCGTAAGCGTTTTGGCCAGCGAGTATCGAGTTGCCCCTAAGGACCCTTTGCCATATGGCATGATTAGAGCGGTTCCAAAGAAACAAAATAATATTTGCCTTTTGAAAAAAAACCGTTTATTTTTGTTTGTATTAAATATGTACTCCTTCTACGATGGCGTGTAATTCCAAATTTAAACTTAAACAGATTAACAAAAATCATTCATCAAAAGTTTTTTTATACATTGAAAACCTTGATGACACCATCAAACTGTTATAATCTATGTATATTAGCCTTATTTTTTGCATCCCGTGTAGTTTTGAGTAACAAAACTTCAAACATAGAGACCGAGGCTAATTGTGCGGCCGAAATTTCGATATTATGTAATTACTTTCTGTTGGGGTAAAAGTTTCGCGGGTGACCGTATGACTTGTGTTCTGATTCCGTTCGTTCCTCTTCTAACCTACATTTGAGGATGGGGCTTCTTTAGCAGCCTCATGACCCCATGGTCTGATGGTCGACTGACCTACAAGTGATTTGTGACCGGCAGGAATATATAGGAGAGGAGGATTGGTTTCAATTGTTCCATAAGAATAATCTGCTTATGGGAGTGGTCTGTCTTGTTTTATGGCACTCCCATAAAACCATAGAAATAAATTAATTATGTAATATGAATCCGATATGAACGAACTTGTGTGAGTTTTGATAAAGACTATGGGCCGGTTTCTCGTACATTTTATCTAGTTGTTAGTCTTATCGTATAGACAAGACGGACACTATTGCAGAAGCAAAACTTTTACATTATATTGAATTGAATTTTTGTTTATTTTGCATAGTTATGCCATATTTTGCTTGGTTAAGCCGTTATGTGAAATTGAAAAAATCATTACGCAATTTAATACGTATGCTCGCAATTTACCGGACGACCACACTTATGCTCGAAAGTCAATATTGCATAATTTTGCAAGCGATAATCGTTCCTCCGCCCGACGTCCTCATTTGGGGGGGGGGGGGACATGTAGCGACTTGCGTACAATCACCATCATTGGCAACGTCTCCAAAGCTCTGCGTTCCGGAGCGGACTGATTTGTAGAAAATAAGAAGAAGACACTCTTTGGTCGGTGGTCAACAGACAGAATAAAGAAAAGGAATTGGTATACTTAACCTGAGACGGGAGACGACGGCTTCTTTTATGGGAGAGAGAAAAACAACGGTACATAAACTTATAATTGAATCACAAACAACCCATCGATAACGCACTCTGTTTGCCTTTTATAACATAATGCAGCACCTAACAAACAATCGCTTTCCTTCGCTTATGCGACTTTTCCCTTTTTTTATACAATAAAGGCCTTTCGTAATTTTCATAAGATTGGTTTTATCCTGCTATTGCAAAAAATTATTTTCCGCCAAACAAGCGCGGGAGCGGTACGCGTTACACACAACACGCACACACCACCCGAATTGGCAAAATCAGCGTGGTCTACCACGGCGATAATTATTTCATAGATTCTGACGGGTACCGCACCGCGTAGGTTTGGTGAACGCTATTAACTAATTCAATCACTTTTGGATATGCATATCCTTGAGACAAGATGCGAGTATTTTGGCGGGATTGTATTTATATCAATCCTTTTTGCGGCTGACGACTTTTTCTTTGGCGGAAACCTTTTACAACAGAGTTGCTTTTGTGAGATATCATATTTTTTGCAGTTTTCAATTTAAAAAGTAGACAACATATCAATAAATGATATTGAATGCGTCCAATTTATTGAAGTTGAGACGATATTCACTGCCCTTTAATCACGAATTTGTTTGAGAATAATAATAATAATAATAATAATGACCCTCTTAGTAACCTTAGATCCCTAGATAACCTTAGTCGCCTTGGTAACCCTAGTGACCATAGTACACTTGATAACTTTGGTGACCTTGGAAGCCCTTAGTAACCTTGGTAGGCGTAATATCTTTATACATCACATTAAACTTAATGATAACCCCAACTTTAACCTTACCTTAATCTTGGTCTAAACCTTAAACTCTACCTTAACGCAGGCCTTGTCCTTAAATTTAACCATAATAATAACAATAACTGCGACCTAACAATAACTTTAACCCTATCTGTTACCCTATTGTTTGAAGTAACCAAGACGTGGTATAAGTTGTACGAGTCTCTTTATTCTTCAAACCTTAACCTAACTAGTACATTTACTGTCAAATATATTCTATAGTGTTTATCGGTTGATGTTACTACACTATTCTATAGTGCTTATCGGTTGATATCACTGCACTCCTCCCATCCAAGATCGAGACATGGGAGAGAATCAATGATTACATCACGTAGTGTTCGGTTAAACATGTGGGGGGCCTTCCGGCCGTCGATCTAGAAGGACGCCCACCAACTCCTTCAGTTGACCTCTCCGCGTTATTGCTCATCGTCGGCACCGCTGCATTACTATTCTCTAGCTCTTCTTCATTACCAGATGGAGTGTCGTTACAATTGTTAGTCGATCCTTCGCGAGATCCTTCATTGGTGCCAGTTGCTGTCGGGGGAGACCAGTTGTCTTGTTCATAATGACAATCGATGCTCCGGTGTTGCATTTGGTTCGTTGTCGGGGGAGGCCAGATGTCTGGTTAACAATGACAATCGATGCTCCGGTGTTGCATTTGGTTCGCATGAACTCTGAGCTCTCGGTCGCCAGCAAGGATTTTGTAAAGAGCGTTTCCTAATCGCTCCATCACCGTGGCAGGTTGCCACGACCAAGAATTGCCATGGGTTTGCTGAAAGTAAATGGGGTTGTTTAATTCGAAACTGCGAACTCGAGCCCCATGTTTCCGGTCAAGTCACGGGCCATTCTTTCTGCGGGCTCCCAGGTACTTGTTTCTCGGGTGAATGGTTTAGCCAGCAAATCCAGGCGACTAGGCATTTTTCTTTATGTCATCAGTTCGAAGGGTGAAATTCCGCCCAGTGCATAGGAGGGCGTACGACGATAATTGTAGAGAAGCGTTCTTACTTTTTCGTCCGCGTTTCCGTCCTTCCCCAGTTTCAGCAAACCTCTCTTCAGAATGTCCACAAACTTTTCCGCGCGACCATTTGACTGTGGGCAATAGGGTGCTGATGTAATGTGCTCGATGGCCCACTTTCTGCAGAGCATTTTGAATGTTCCTGATGAGAACTGGGGGCCGTTGTCCGAAACGATCGTTCTGCAGGGTCCCCAAGTCGAGAAAATATGTTCCATAGCCTCAATAGTTTTCTCAGCTGTTGTACTCCGCATCCTCTTAACTTCCGACCAGTTGCTATACGCATCGACAACTACAAGAAACACATCGTTGCCGATGGGGCCCGCAAAATCTACATGCAGGCGCTGTGTCGCACCCTGAGGGCGTGGCCAGGGATGTAAAATCTCTTTCGGTGGAGCCTTAGCATTAATAGCGCAATCCGAGCAGCTCCTCACAAAAGATGAGATTTGAACGTTCATTCCGGGCCAGAAAAAGAGTGTCCGGGCAAGGGCCAGCATACGCGAAGCGCCAGGGTGACCGTCATGTAGCTCCTTTATGATCTTGGAACGAAGTTCGGGAGAAATTACTGGCCGATCGCCGAAAAACAATCGATTTCCAATAACATGAAGGCTGTCTTTATGCTGGAAGTATTGCGCCACTTCCGGGTCCCGTACCTGCTTTTTGCTCTTCGGCCAGGCTGTGCGCATGTAATCAATTACTTTCTACAAGTGCTCGCAGTGTTGCGAAACATTGTCCAACTCTTCAGGCGTGATGGGGTTCTCTGATAAGGCCGAAATCATACATATTTCGTCGAAGTCCTCATCAAGGTTTGTAGCTGCTTCCATGGGCGTAGCCAGGGGGGTGGCAGGGAGGGACAGTCGCCCCCCCCCTGGTCGATGAAGATTGTAAAAAATCCTTATCGATGTAGTAAAAAAAATCGCTGCACTATACAACATTTTCAAAAATTTTCCTTTTTCTCCACTCCAAGTGCTGCCGGAGAACCATGATTGAGACAGTTTGCAGTCAGGAGGCGCATACAAATAGATGACAGCGAGTGGCCTCTCGTAACTGACGGAGGCTGCGTACCAGCACACACATTTCACTTGTGAGTGTGCTACTGTGGCTGCGTGGATCCTTTTTTGTTCCATTTCATGGATTTTGAGCTGGAGTACACAATTTTAACTGTAAGGTCCCTTCGGTAAGTTAGTGAAATTCAACTTATTTTCATCTGAAAGGGTGATAAATGGTATACAGCTTTGCTTTGTTAGCCCTGGAAGGTCATGCTTCGTCTAATCGACTAGGAATCATCAACTTTATTCTATTTTCTGTGACAATTCTCATTATTTGGAGCTGAGTTTTCGTACAGTACATTGCGGCTAGATGAAGTAAGCAGGGTAAGTTAGATTTTTGGAAATTGGCGTCGCCGAAACGACGAAGGATGAACTTTGTGTAACTTTTAGAACTCCAGTATTTCTTATGGCTGGTTGTCGATTCGACGATAAGTCTGTGTCCATACAACTAACAAATATGTTTATTTTTGAAATGTGGACCTATTTTTTCAAAAATTATGGAAAAAAATATTTAGTAGGTTAAAAATAGGACAAATCAGGAAAATGGCTCAAAATGTTTTCTCATTTTAAGAAGATTGCATTTCGAACTCATAAAAATCGGCTCCAAGGCACTCAATGTCAAAATTAGACATCGTACATAGAATTAGAATTAATCAAGGGAACTCGGGGAGAAGATATTCTAAAATTTACTGTAAATAATTCTACAATCCACTGTAAAAACGGCAATAGCCACCAGTGAAAGAAAACCCGTGTTGGGACCCCAAAATGGATCGCTGTGCCTCTTGTATATACATGAGCTTCTCATTCATTAAACCCAATTTCCGAGTAGGTTTAGAATGTGTGTTTTATGATTCGAGCACATTTTTATACCCTTCGCTCATAAAGTGAAAGGGTATATTAACTTTGTCATGAAGTTTGTAACGCATTGAAGGAAGCATCTCCGACCATATAAAATATGTATATATATGATCAGCGTGACGAGCTGAGTCGATTGGACGATGTCCGTCTGTCTGTCTGTTGCGACGCGTTTTGCTCGGCCAATTTAAAAGCTATGGAGCTGAAACTTTGCACACATGCTTCTTTTTGTTGCAGGCAGTTTGTATGTTTGAATCGCTGAAATCCGACAAGGGGGTCGTGGGGCTGCCATACAAACCAACCCCCCAAAATTAGGTTCTTCTTAGAAAAACTTTTTTATTTATGCATCAATTTCAATAAAATTTCACACAAATGTATTTTCATTGCTGACACACAATATATTTAAAAATCGACCACATCGGACAATGGGGTCGTGGGGCTGCTATACAAACCTAGACCCCCAAATTAGGTTCTTCTTGGAAAAACTTTTTTATTTTCTCATCGATTTCAATAAAATTTTGCACAAATGTGTTTCTAGTTATATCACAAAACATATGTAAAAATTGAGCAAATCGGACCATGGGGTTATGGGGCTGTCATACAAACCTAGCTCCCCAAATTAAGTTCTTCTAAGAAAATTTTTTTTATTTATACACCAATATCAACAAATCTTCACACAAATGTGTTTCTATTGATAGCACAAATTATATGTATGAATAGATGGAGTCGGACCATGTGGTCATGGGGCTACCATACAAACCTAGCTCCCCAAATCAAATTTTTCAAAGAAAAAACTTTTTTATTTGCACACCAATTTCAATCAAACCTCAGAAAATTATATTTCTATTGATGCCACATAACAAACGTGGAAATAAATGAAATCGGACTATGGGTTCGTGGGGGCCAGCCAACCCCAAAATTAGGTTCTTCGAAGAAAAACTTTTTTATGTATCCACCAATTTTAACCAAATCTCATAGAAATGTGTTTTAATTGATGCCACAAACATACGTAAAAATTGATGCAAAGGCCATGCGTTCATAGGGCTGCCGTAACCCCCCCCCCCCCACCTTTGGTTCTTCTAAGAAACCCACATCCCCCACTTCCCCCACTTACGTGAAAATTCAAGGAAAAGCATGGAAGCGGGGAGGACTAAACACAAGTCATAGATACGCCCCAAAAAACTTTTAGCCCGAGGGGAGCGAAGGGTATCCAAATTTCGGCCGCGCCCGAAATTAGCCTCGGTCTCGTTTTAATTATATCAACGTTAAGTTTTTATTTATCTCATTTTTAAATTTAGTGGTTTATATTTCGGGCCAAATAACATTGAATTAAGAAAATTTAATTTGTAAATCAATTTCCTTACAAAATTATTCAAAATCGATGTTTTTCCATTCTAAATAAACTACCGATTGAAAATCTGTCAAATTTTATAAATATTTTGAGAAAGAGTGATTTGTATCAAAGTTGAACGTCGTCGAATCGACGAAGCATGACCTTTCCATACTAAAAATAAGCATTACCTTCCAGGGCTAAGGACCTTGTAAAGAACGGGTTTCACATTTCAGTGTCTTTCAAGTTCTTCTTTTTCTTCTTAGTATCGTATAGCCCCGTGTGGGGCCATGGTGCGTTAACTCAGCCCTTTATAGGCAATTTCGAGTCAACATTACATATCATTTCGGAGTGTATAAATATAATGTTGTAAGCACTATATATTTCCATTTACATGTACGGAAATTTTGGACCACGCCGAGATTCGATCTCCGGACCTCTATATTACTAGCATCGTAGAGTGTGACTCAACCAAGTGAGCCACAGAGCGGGTCTTTCAAGTTATTAAATCAAAATTTATTTTCTAGCTGAATCATACTATCAATAAAATTTAGCCACTGTTAATACTTTTATAAATTTAGAGGAAATCTTATTAAAACCGTTATCCATATTTCAATCAATAAAGGATTCATAAATATTCTAACTTTGCTAAGAAGAAAGTGCCAGACGAAACAAACTGATTTCGCAAGTGGAATATGCAGTCCGAGATACAAAAAATGCACTGAAAATGGACAAACTACGCTCCAAAAGGCAGATATTGGAGGCTAGTTGAATGTAATCAGAATGCAGAAGAAAATCATTCTCATCTCCATTTTAAAAATTTTACTCTAAAATTATCAAAAAAAGAAATAACATGCGTGGCAGTCCACCAGTAAACTAGGGCCGCAGATGTGTGAGTGACATCCAATTTCCAAGATATAAACTGCTGTTTTGTTGAGGTGTTGAGATCAAAAGCACGCCCAGCAATGTTATTTATCCCGATAAATGGACACTTGTTTACAATCTGTCCGACATCATCCGTCACGTAGATCGTGAGTTCGAAAAACACCATTAAATGAATTCGTTCACGGTGAGTCTGGAGTCCATGACCCTCTGCACCAATCCAACCACAGGCCACTCTAAAATTTGCTAACAATATTTCTGCGACCGGAAATTTCGGTATATTACGATTTCAGGTCCCCAAGGGAAATTTTTCTTGTTCTTCTTATCGACACTAGCGACACTTATCTTACCGTCCGCCATATAGCGGACACATTGCGGAAAATATCGGAAACATCAAAAATTTCCCTTGGGGACCTGAAAGCGTAATGTACCGAAATTTCAACTCCTAAGAAAATCATGATGTTGAAAAAAATTTGAGCTTGCCCCCTCTGACCGAAATCCTGGCTACGCGCATGGCTGCTTCATCATAATGGATCTCTGCGATGACCACGTCCTCTGCACCTGGCCTTGTATGCGTGTTAATCAGTCTGGACACGAAGTCGGCATAAGCGAAGCTGGCATTGTCCACGTATTTTATTTGAAAATCGTAGCCCAGTAACGTCAGTGCGTAGCGCCGGAGGCGATTAGCAGTGTGGATAGGAATGCCAGACTTGCTGCCGAAGATGGTAATCAGCGGCTTATGGTCGGTTTGAAGTTCGAATTTGCGGCAAAAGATGTACATGTGGAACTTTTTAACGGCAAAAACTAGAGCTAGTGCCTCCCGTTCCACCTGGGCATATTTCTTTTCCGCGTCATTGAACGATGATGCAGCATACATGATAGGACGAAGTGAACCATCCTGCTCACGGTGCATGAGGGCTGCACCACATCCGTAGCTAGATGCGTCAGCTGCGACAACCAGCGGCTTCCTTGGATCGTAATGGCAAAGGGCTAGCGATGAGTGCAGTGCCCGTTTCAGGCGGATGAAAGGTTCCTCGTGAACCGTTGTCCACTCGAACTTTATGTTCTCTCTAGTGAGTTCGTCAAGGGGCCCACGCAGATCCGCCAAGTTCGGCAAAAACGATCCGTACCAGTTCACAGCGCCCAGGAAGGATCTCAACTGGCTGATATCTTTTGGAGCAGGCAGTTCTCGCAGGGTCTGCAAACGGTTGGAGTCGGGGCGTATACCATGTGAATCTACAATCTTCCCCAGATATTTAATTTCCGGCTGGCCGAACGCACACTTGTCAAGACGTAAGGTGAAGTCTGGCATCGTGGTCGGCCCTCCCTTTGCCAGGAACAATTACATCGTCCAAGTACGCCATTCGCCATGGCCCCTGTTCCCGCGAGGATAGTATCCATGATCTTCTGGAAGATTGCAGGAGCAGTCGAGACGCCAGGTTGGAGCCAGTTTACTTGAAATATTCCGAGGTGAGTGTTTATCGCCATTATTCGTTTACCGTCATCATCGAGCTCGATATGCAGAAACGCGTTGGAGACGTCTAACATGGTGAACGTGTCCATTCCGGAGAGTTGTGCGAATATCGACTCTGGAGTGAAGAATGGATGGTGGTGTGGTTGATTCACATGGTTTAGACCCGTTGAATAATCCGCGGTAACACGCACTGATCCGTCTTTCTTTTTTACTACGACGATTGGAGCAGCAGATTCGGCATAGTTGATCCTTGTGATAATGTTCAGACGTTGTAGTCGATATAGCTCGGCCTCCACGTCATCACGAGCACCGAATGGGACCGGCCGTGCTCTGATGAATGGTGGCTTCCTACCGCCTTCATTGCACTGCATCTGCCTAATTCCCCCGAAAAGAGACCAGGGAATTCCTGCTTGGCCCATGCTGCCAAGTTATCATGGGTAGCTGAGATGGAGTTGTGTTGTTGTTGCCATAATTGATGATTGACCAGAAGGCGGGGACGTCCCAGTAGAAACTCCGGATTTCAAATCCCTCTCAACCATTTCCTGTTGTTTGGCCATAGCAAGGAGAGTGGACAAGGTAAGTGGCGGGTAATTCTCGGGGTTCTCACTGGCCATTCGTTCGACATGATACTGTTGCGCCTTCTTCATCAGGCGTTTTGTCAAGTTTGCGTCTGCTGGTGCACGTAACGCATTGAGGAACACTAGGTTTTTCCTCGCCAGTGAAAGACTTCATTTCGAAATCATCAACTGCCCGATTGACGCGTGAAGCTAAAGCATCGAAATCTTCATCATCATTCCTTTTAGTGCGCCACGTTTTCATTCGCTGCATGAACATTGATTCTTTTTTTCCAAACTGCTCCTTCAGCAGCTTGAAAGTCTCCCACAAGGTGAGATCTTCAAGTTTGCGCGGTCGGATTGCATCAGACAATTGATGATGATTGAGAGCTGGGTGTCTGTTGCGTTCGCGGCTGGTCCCGGCTGTTCGCATTGGCCAATGCCTGTAGAAACATTACCCTGTCGTCTGCAATCTGCTTTTGCATAGCGGCGATAAGTTCAAGGAGTTCTCTATCGGCCATACTTGCGAACAACACGGCGAATCCTCCTCGTTGCAGTGTACAGGGCAGATAAATTTATTTATAAGTCCTCGTCGCCAATTGAAGTATCCAAGACGTGGTATAAGTTGTACGAGTCTCTTTATTCTTCAAACCTTAACCTAACTAGTACATTTAATGTCAAATATATTCTAATCGGTTGATGTCACTACACTATTCCGGTTAAAACCGGAAAAACAATTCTTTCAAATTCATACAATTTTTTCATATTTTCTTGATTTTTCAGTCAGCTATTCTATTAGTAGTCCCCTATAAAAAACTGCTTTTTCAAATTTCAGCCCTTAAACATATTTTTGAATACTCTCCTTATGACTATAGGGGGCGCCAGAGAAACTTACTTATTTGAAGGGTCAAAAACAAAAGTAGGAACTTCATAGTTAGTTATATATAGTTTTAATTCTTTCTGTTTGAGAATACAATATTCCAAGTTTTTTTTCATACAGTCATAAAAATGATATCGGTTAACTGATTAAGGCGATTTTTGAAGTTCGTCTCCACTCTTTGCAGCATATCAATCGGTATGTTAGCAATGGCGTCGCCAATGAAAGGCTTTTAGGTGAGCTATGGTCCGTGGTCGATAGCCATAAGCGATTTCAAATAAACACGTAAACAAGATGGCATGGAGCGAATCTCGAGAGCGTGCCGGTCATGGGAAATCGCTTCTCTGAGAGATGAGGAAGAAGAGGAAGAGTTGTCGCAACAAATTTATTCAGCCTCGTGCAGTGTTTGCTATGGCTCATCTGCTATCTGTGACTGAAACCACACGTCCCTAACGTTCATTTAAAAAAAATCCGCGATCATGTCACTAGTGAGCGACCGTTAGAAAAGAAGCTCTCGACGGCGAAGGCCCGCTGCTCTCTACAGCAGAGCATAATGGCGACTGACTAGAATGGGAAACAAACTTGGGAACTTCCCCCTCTAGATGTGCTCCCTCTCACCCATCTACCCGCCCAACTCACTGCTCAGAAGTTTTTTTTCCAAATAAGTAAGTTTCTCTGGCGCACCCTGTGCATGCATTTTGATTTGATTTTGCAACACCACTATTACCAGTGGGTTTTTACTACAATTCTAAGCAAATCAATGAAAAGACTCGGTTAACCGAAAAACCGGTACTTTGAGCCCAGTTAAGACCGGACGGTCTAACCGGCTTTGCAAAAAACCGAGAAAAACCGAAAACCGGGTTTTGGCTCGGTTTTTGACATCCCTAGTATGCACCGTACTAAATGATCATGCAATATTATATTAACTAGGGGGCTTCGCCCCCTGCTCGCTACGCTCGTCAACCCCTACCCCCTGGCCCCAACGCCCCACGCCCTTCCCCTGCCACAGCCAACGTCTGCTCCCGGCTAGGAACTGACGTGCTCGCGCTGCGCGCTCGCAGCACTGACTGACTGCTTTTCGTTCTTGCATGCTATACTTATCGACATTCGGGATTCATCGTAGCCAATCAGAACATTCATCAGATTTTTCCATTTCCGAAGTTAGCATTTTTATAAATAGAAGGATATCGAATGTATACGTGCTCGTATATAAAACGAACCAAAACATGAACTTTTACCTCTTGCCCCTACTCTTCCAGACGCTCTACCCTTGAAAACTTTGGAGCACATATACAAGAGATTGTTCTAAACGATTCTACCAAATCACAATACTATACGATTCTATTCCAAGCATTGTTCGAACCCATTCCCGACTTTTGCAAAATATTTCCTTTGAAACATATAAAAAGACAAGCCAGAAACTCTATCCAGTTTCACATTTTTTGCTGTATCTTTTTTTCGACTGCACGGATCGGAGCAAATGATAGCATATGCACACCCTCGTCGCGACATACTCTATCTATGGGAAAAGAGAGCGGATCCCGAGATTCTCTCTCCAAGGCTGTAGCCCTGTCAATAAACAACAAGAACAACGAGAACAAGATTTTTGAAAAATGCGATTTTCAAACTCTCATAACTCCGGTATTTTGCATCGTATCTTCATGAAATTTGCTACACTTCGTAAGACGGCGCGAATGACAACGCCTACCAAATTTGAACACTCAGGGCCAACCAGAGTCCGAGCTACAGAGGTCCGAAAACCCGTACTTGTTCCGTCGTGTAAACATAGTCTTGGTCGTTTCTCACTTTGCATTTGTTCAAATTTTTTCATCTTTCTTTGGCGAGCGGGACGCTACTGCGTCCCTAGATTCAGTAAAATCGGACCATTGGTTCTTCTGAGAAACATTTTTTCCACCAATTTCACAAAATCTTGAATTAATGTGTCTTAATCAAAGCAACACAAAAGGTCAAAACAAATGGGATCGTGCTATGGGGTCATGCTCCTGCATCCCCCAATACAATTTTCTGAGTAAATATTCTTATTTGCCCACTTATTCCAACAAAACCCCACACAAATATTGTTTCGTCGACGCAACGAAGCTTTTGTGAAGACGGAAGGAAAAGAATGGGGGGCGGGGGTTAAATACAAGTCGTAGGTACGCCGGAAAAAAATTTTAGCCCAGAGGAGAGCGAAAGGTATCCAAATGTCGGCCGCGCCCCAAATTAACCTCAGTCTCATTTTTTATCTATAATATCTTTGACACACAATACGTGGGAATCGCGATTCGTCAAATTACAATTTCGTTGCAATCACTCCCTGTAGGAAAGAGTCTGTAATAAAACCATCTAAAGATATTCTAGGAAGGAAAGAAGTCCTTTTTACCTCCCTTTATATGCACAATTTTACTCTTCAATGTCTGCAGAAACAAGGAATTCCGAGAAGCTCTTCTTTGGAAGAGATTTGGAATGATTTGAGAAAAAGTTTTTTCCCCGGCTCGTTCCGATCGCGAAAAGTGGGTATTCTCCCATAGTGACATCATAATATGGAAAACCGCATTTTCCGCGGATAGGGAAAAACGACAAAATCATTCTGTTCACAACTAATTCGTATTACCGAAGCGATCACGAAAAGTGGGTTTTCTCCCATGATAGTGACATCATAATATCGAAAACCGCATTTTTCCGCGGATAGCGATGAGCGACAAAATCATTCTTTTCACAACTAACTCGTATTACCGAAGCGGCAAATTATGACATACTCGCCAAGTTGATCCGATCAGAAAAAGTGGGTTTTCTCCCCTAGTGACATCATAATAGGGAAACTGCGTTTTCCCGCGGATAGTGAAGAGCGACAAAATTATTATGTTTACAACTAATTGGTATTAGCTAAGCGGCAAATAATGACATACCCCCGACTCGATCCGATCACGAAAAGTGGGTTTTCTCCCATAGTGACGTCATAATATGGAAAACCGAGTTTTTCTACCGACAGCGAAGAGCGACAAAATCATTCGTTTCACAACTAATTCGTATTAGCTAAGCGGCAAATTATGACATGCTCCCCGACTCGCTCCGATCACGAAAAAGTGGGCTTTCTCCCATAGTGACATCATAATATGGAAAACCGGATTTTTCCGCGAATAGCGATGAGCGACAAAATCATTCTTTTCACAACTAATTCGTATTACCGAAGCGGCAAATTATGACATACTCGCCAAGTTGATTCGATCAGGAAAACCAAAGTAACAATTTCATCCCTATAATTCTTCGTAGAATATTTTCCTCAAACGATAATAGGGGCGCTTTGCAGTCCAATAATGGCATTTGGCCCCGTTTTTTGGTCCAATATAACCTTATTGTAGCACTGAATTACGCTTTGAAAAAGACACACCATATGTCATCATTTTCTCGCGATTGCAAACAAAAAAGAAAAAATAATTCCCGCAGCCAACGTCGAACCAGCGACTGTCGTACGCCAGTCCAACGCCTTAACCACTCGGCCAACCTCACATATAGTAAGCATTGCTCGTAAACACTGCTTCTATCGAAATGCTGAACACTTCTTTATCGACTCTTCTGCAAGGCACTTTCGTCTTTATATGTCAATCAGTTGAAGCTAATTAACCCTGGAATACTAACATGAATGGTTAGGGCGTTATTACTAACAACACGTAATTTCGACGTGTTCATACAATCTACATCATCTACAATCTTTTTCACAAATTTAACCTTCAAGCGAGCGAGGGGGCGGTAATTTACCGCCCTGATCATATAAACACGCATAGCTTCTCTCCTGTTGGCCGGATCGAGGTGGGGGAAGTATGTATTCTTAATGCTTGAAATAGATTAGACGCATCAGCAGAAGCATCGGCATCGCGAAACATCAAGCCCAATGCATTTTACATTGCAGACAAAACTGTTGGGCAGAAGACTTGGCATTCAGCATATTTGTCAGCTATGAATTTCTGCCGATGCTGCTGCTGACGCGTGTTATCTATTTCAACTATCAGTCATACTGTTATACATACGATAAAATAAAATGTTGGGTAAATTTTACCTTTCCAGCGGTCATCAAACGTTCGGGGATGGTATATTTTGGTATATAGTTGTGTTCAAAATGTCTGTGCTCTGTGTAATATCACTGAAGTGAAGTGCTTCGCTAAAACTGCAGAACTTGTTTTATTGTTAGATAATACTTGTTTTATTGTAGATAATACTTTTTATGATGATAACTTTTTTGGGACATGCTCTTCTTTCAATTTACCATAATTATGATAATGGAAGTTGTATGGTTGAGCGCAAATGGAGGGGAAAAGACGAGGGCGGTAAATTACCGCCGCGCGCCCGGTTATGTCAAAAAATGATGCGCGCCCGCTTGAAGGTTAAATCAGTTTCGGGTCACACATTTTTTGAGCCGATAAGTGATTATTTTTCATTTTCAGTGCCCCAGACAAAATTAGTAGACCAAAATACACCCTTAAGGGCAGTATAGACCTCGGGCGGAATGAAAATGAAATTTTTGTCCGCGGCGATTTTTTCAATGAAAATGCATGCTTACTGTCGTGGAACATGTCGGAAATGATGGGGAATTCCATAAGCTACAATCCGAATATGGTTCCAAAATTTTTCTCGGCCATTTTATGTATTATTTTTCGATTCCCCGGTCATTTCACCGTGGAAAATATCTAATGACGGGGCAATCGAAAAATAATGCATAAAATGGCCGAGAAAAATTTTGGAACCATATTCGGATTGTAACTTATGGAATTCCCCATCATTACCGACATGTTCCATGACAATAAGCATGCATTTTCATTGAGAAAATTGCAGCGGACAAAAATTTCATTTTCATTCCGCCCGAGGTCTATTCAGGCCTTTACCTCTAAAATACCGTGGGTTTCAGAGGCGAACTATTCAGATATTCGTATTTTGAAGCTCCATTTCATGATTGGTGTGTGTCAATATAATCTGCACCATTTCGTTACTTATGAAAAGGTCAAAACATTCAGATAGAGTTGTGCGGTCTGTTGCTTTAGCAGTTCGTCCTGGTTGTATGTGAATAACGTTTCGAGAATGGATTTTCCCGGAGGAACATGCTGCGCCTCGGATGTCCAATAGTAGTTAGATTTTCTAAAACATTGCTAACAGCGCCCGCTCTAGCACTTACGCCGCCCCGGGCAAGAGCTATTTTGGCGCCCCTTAGGTACTATATCGGGCAAATTTATAGTAGAGATAGTATGTACTTACTTGTAAAGTTGTAGTTGTAGACCTGAATCCAGATTTATTTCTGGACTGATTTGTGATTTTTGCAGCTTTTGGTCGCCTATAGCAGCGAGTAGCTCTGAAACGATTTACATTTTGGAACCGGCTCCCGTAGGCACATTTTTATAAAGACAACACAAAATTCATGGTCACAATGGGATTCAAACTAACGCTGCAGTACTTCAGATAATAGAATCTCTACCCACACTGAGTTCAGTAGCCGAGTAAGCATATAGTGGAAACAAAAATTCGCCACAGTTGCTTTGTGGAGAGTTTGTTCGGAGTTCCAATATAAAAGATTACCAATATTCCACTAAAACACTAAAAATATTTTAGAAAAATCCGCTCTGGGAAATTTCGTGCCAAAGATTGATGTTCATTTGCATTATACTAACCTTTTGGAGTAGTTTTCGATAACTTCTTTACACCCTGCGCAAATAAACAGAATAGAAAAACTTAAATTAGCCGGATCTCTTCTCGAAAGGATTTCTTTAGCGGTTTTAACCGACGCCAGAAATGCCTCATCTCCAAAATTATTATTAGAGAATAAAATCACAGCTTGTTAAATCCCAATCGCGATATTAGCATGTCAGGAAACATACTAGGGAGAAATACTATCGCGGCTTTGGCAGGGGTGGCTCCATCGTACCTACTTATCTTACTCAAACCCAATCATCGAATATGTCAAATTAGACGAGCAAGGATGGGAAATTGCAACCCATTAAAATCGAGTTTTCTGAGTCTTCCCTTTCAACATTTTTCTAATTTGCTTTGTGGGAGGATTGTGAATTACAATTTATCGGTGTTTATCTTCCAAGAACTTGAGAAAAGCGTGTTTTAATTTCTGAGCGACTGAATAAGTTGTAAAATGTTTTTTTGAATTTAATTTTTAAAATTGAATAAATAGCACTAGTATTGCCTAATCTTCTTCTGCAAGAAGCTATAATAATAGTTTCAACCTCTTCCAACGACGTCTTTGATTGCGTCACAATAGAATTGCGCTCTTTTAGTAGTACTCTCCTGCTCATTTCTTGTATCTACATTCCTAGCAATTCATCTTCAGTTGTCTTTGAGAATCTGTTTACCTACATATCGGATACAATAAATATCCTTTATCCTAATTCACCCATAATTATATGCGGTGACTTCAGTCTTCCCAGTATAAACTGGCCAAATGAATCCGGACTTCCCATCTCTTCTTGGACTCCGTCTTTGTTTCTATAGATCACCTCTTTCATGGAGTTCTCCGGTCTGTCACAATTTAACACAAATCGGAACTTCATGCATCGAAAACTCGACCTAGTTTTAAGCAATCTTTCAGCTGATTGGTCCACAAAAATCTACAGTCACTAACTTGGCGGAAATTGCAGACTTTATAGCTTCGCTATCGTTTGACAAACATTTAGATGTCCATGTAATTTATACGGACTTCTCTAAAGCCTTCGACACGGTTGATCATGGGAGTTATTTTGTGGCCTATCCTCTTCAGCTTCTTCATAAATGAGTTACCTGCTCTTATTATATGCAGATGATTGGAAGCTTTTCACTTCAATTGTTGGCCCCGATGATTGTTTATCATATCAATCTGATATAAAAACATTATCAACGTGGTGTAGCTCCAATCATCTTCAGCTTAACGCTTCTAAATACAATGCCATGATATATTCCCTAAAACCCATGCCTTTGTCATTCCCTTACAAAATTGACACTACTGACTTAACTTACGTCTCTACTTTCAGTGATCTTGGAGTTACATTTGAGAGTCGTCTTAAATTCAACGAACATTATTTCGCCACAATAAAGAAAGCATCTAAGCTTGCAGGTTTTGTTTTACGCTGCTCTAGAGATTTTAACTCTATTTGTTCTTCCATCAAATTGTTTGTTTCGTTAGTTCGCAGTGGGCTAGAGTATGCTTCCTTATGGTCTCCTACATCTTCCACATATACTACCGCCTTAGAATCCGTACAATACATGTTCAATCAGCCTTACGCCTGCCTTCCATTACGTGCTTCGAGCGGCGCGGCGCTCCCGCGTTTAAAGCTTTTCCGAATTTTAATGGCGTAACCAAGCAAAATATGGCGTAACTATGCAAAATAAACAAAAATTCCATTCAATACAATGGAAAAGCTTTCTGAATATTGTGTGTGCTTATACCTTTTACTAGTAAAAGCTTTTTTTCGCACATTTTGTGAAAGCTTTGCCGCTGGAGCGCCGCGCCGCTCAAGTTTACGCTTGCAGTGGACGAGAGCCCTTATCTACCGTATGCTGAGCGTCTTGGCTGCTTTAACCCTCATCCAGGGGGATAGGTGTACCTTTTTCGTTTTTAAAATACCATAACTTTTTTGCTATGGGTCCGATCTGTCTGAAATTTGCGGACATCTTTACGATTTTAGTTTAAAATATGTATTCCAAATTTCAGAAATGTGTGACCAAATGACCCCAAGTTAGGGACCAAAATTAATCTTACACCCTTAAACGGCGGCAAAGGTACATTTGTACCTTCATATACTCGTACTTTGTATGAAAGAAAATTTACAAAAGAGGAAAATATGATATTTTTGGTGAATGCTCATGCTTAGAAAGACTTATTATAGCATCAACAAGTTGAGAATTGAGTGATGTACAGAAGTACAGTAGAGCGTCGATTATCCGAACGTCGATTATCCGAACATTCGATTAACCGAACCAGGCAATCAGCTTTTTTTCATATACAGACTTCGAATTAAATAAAAAATCATGGGTTAGAAGGAAGCAATTTCTCATCGGCGTCGCTTATTTACCTCGAATATTTTATTTTCGTTCAGTTCTAGTCGTTTTCAATGTTTTCAGTTTGTAGCTTAATTTTATATTTGGGCTATTTTCTAACTTTTCTATGGAGCTCGATTAACCGAACTTTCGTTTATCCGAACCACCCTTGTCGACATTAGTTCGGATAATCGACGCTCTACTGTATTTGATTTACGAATTTTATATGTAATGAACAATTTCCTTTGAGATATCGATTTATAAGGACTAGGCTAACTCATACAGCATATTTTGGTTATTTGACATCAATCTGAAGACTTTTACTGGCATACCAAACTTTTTGAAGTAATGGCTTGGGGCAACCAATACAATACAATATTTTCCCCATAACATCTAGTGGTAATTAGGTTTGTAGCAAATGCTAAAATTTTGGATTTTAGCGGTTGATTTTCTTTATCACAAATTCCTATAATTTGTATTCCATCGCCTAATATTTATTATTTGTGTAATTTGGGACGTACACCCGAGCTCCTTTTGAAGTTGAAAAGGCTGAAAACCAGCATCGAAACAAATTTCTAAAATTGGATGTTTGGGTGGATTGGTTGAATTGTACGTCGGTACCATATAGATATCGATAACTGCTATAGATAATGCCACATGTCTTCGGTTTCTTGTTTGAATTTTTCAAACGATCCATGGATTTAATTACATATATGAGAAAATATGTTACTATTAACCAATCACAATTACTATTTTAGATATTTTTGCACTATCGGAATTGGCCTGAGCTTAGATTTCCAAAGATTAGAGACAGAAAATTTTCCTAACAGATTCTACTTGCTTGGACCTGTCTTTCGTAAAATAACACATTCACACATTTCTCCAATATATTTATTGCTTCAAGCATTGTTTTTTTTATGGAAAATAACGAGAATGTGATAATTATTGATGCTTTTTTCGTTAGCGGTAACGGGTTCTACTAACAGAATAATATATTGGGGGTAGGGGGGTACATTTTAACCAAAGACTCCACGATTCGCAAATCAAACATGCCAAACTCTTTTAAAATCATTAATGACCTAATTCGAACCGTTTTATACTTTTCATTTGTAAATTAATTTTAGCACTTTTTTGGTTTTAGCGATTATTTAAAAAACAGTAAGAGATACAGAAAAATGGTCTGAGGACGAAAAAAACTACATAAAATTATCTTTGCAATGATATATGTATAACACATTACGAGTTTAATTGAATATTTCTGCGTTAGACTAGAACATAAATTAGAATATTTTCATTTTAGACCTTTTTTAAAAGCTCAATAACTTTTGAAAAAATGCTAGTTCACCCGTAAAATTTTGTACAAGTATTCAGAATAAGTTCAAGATCATTTTCAGGTAAACGTTGAATCGCTCCGGTCAAGGACCCCCATTATCCCCACATTTAACTTTTTCAAAACGGCATATCCATAACTCCCCCCAAAATTGGAGGAGAGTGCTAAATTTTAGTTTGTTGGTATTGGAGGTCATAGTGACCCCACCCACCAAAAATCAGCTCAGTTGTATAAAAACTAAGGGTATCTCCCATACAAAGTGACCCATCAGGAGTTTGTTGTACGTACTACTCATTTTATACACTGTAGAACAAAGTTGTCTTGGGTCACTTTGTATCGGAGGTACCCTTAGTTTTTATCCGAATGAGCTGCTTTTTGGTGGGTGGGGTCACTATGACCTACAACCCCAACAAACCAAAATTTAGTCCTCTGCTAGGGGGGCACCAAAAAAAAGTTTTTTTTTTCGTTTGTGCAGTTATTCTAACCAAACCTCACGCAAAACACGCATATGTTTTATCGAGGTAACGAATCTATGTGAAAACGGAAGTGAAAGAATGGGGGGATTAAACATAAGTCATAAGTACACCGGAAAAAATATTAGCCCGAGAAGAGTGAAGGGTATCAAAATTTCGTCCGCGCCCGAAATTAACGTCGGTAGGGTTTTAAATTATATAATTGGCAAAGCAGTTATAGAATTTTGTGGAGTTTCAGAAAGTAAAGTCAGACCTCGGATCAAATTCGGGAGTGTGGCAAATAGTGATTTTGCACGGCAAGTATAACGGTTAAAGATAGAGGCGTCATGTAGAACATTAATTGTACCCAAATGAGCTGTACTATCACCCATTATCGTATGTACCAAGAGTTGTGGGACACCCTGTATAAATAAATAAATACCTAACGACGAATGATGAAAAAATGTGGGCAAATTCAGGAGTTCATCTCTTCTGTTCACTTGATGCTATCAATCACAAGTTCAATGTTGAATCAGGAAACGGAACTTGACGACAATAGGGAATAGCCAAATCAATGCTATTGAAAGAAATCATCCACGTAAAGATCAGGTGAAATGAAGTTGAATTATTGTAATCGAAAATGCTTTTATGTCTCGAGTGTTTATACGATACCTTATTTCTCTATATGCTATAATGTCGTCTTTTATTTAAAAATGTGGTTGCCCTTCCCTTTAATAGGAATTATAATTAAGCAGGTCTAATTAGAATCCTTTAAAGAAAAGGAACTAACTTTTCAATTGGAACACCAAATCACACCACATCATTCTGCAATGAAAAAATATTTTTTGGGGGAGGAACTTTATTTTTATATAACTGCTTTTCGAAAGCGGAATAGGTTTTAGCATCATAAGTAGTCTGGCTGGTCTAGCGGTTAGTGCGCGCACCTTCGGTGCACAGGCTCATGAGTTCGAATCTCACCGTGTTCCATGGTGTTTTTCGAACTCACGAGCTTGTGACGGACTATGATCTCACTCAGATGTTAAACGAGTACCCATTTATGGGGATAAATAACACTGCTGAGCGTGATGCTGATCTCATTACCTCAACAAAAAGCAGATAAGATCTTGGAAATAGGATGTCACTAACACATCCTGCGGCCTTAGTCCAATGCTAGATTGTCGCGCCTGTTATTTATTTATTTTTATCATAAGCGGAACATTTAGGAAACTTTTTCTAAGCACCTCGTATCAATTGTGGACTTTGTTGATAAATTAAAAAAAAATGTTCAACAGGTTTTTATTACCTAAAAAAACCTTAATCTGTCGTCTCTAAAAAAAATTGGGGATAACGGTTGTAAAATGCTTCGGTGCCACTTTGTTTCCTACCCTGCGGCATTTCGTTTCAACTCATTTTATTTCCTCTGTAGTTTCTTAATGGTACGTTGTGCTAGACGCGGCCGCACGACTGCGACTCGCTCATTCCATATAAAAACTCGTTTTTAAAATGAGAGAGAAACGAGTTTTTATATGGAATGAGCGAGTCGCAGTCGTGCGGCCGTGTCTAGCACAACGTACCTTAAATCAGGAATAGTAGTGTTCGTGGCGTGGTCGGGCGACTGTGAATAAAGAAAATATTAGTGATCCGTGTGTTTTACTTACCCTGGAAGGTAATGCTTATTTACGGAAGGTCATGCTTCATCGAATCGACGACGCTCAACTTTGCCGCCTCATACAAATCACCCTTTCGCAAAATATGTACAAAATTTGACAGTTTTTCAATCCTTAATTTATATAGATTGGAAAAACATCAATTTTGAGTAATTTTGTAAGTAAATTGATGTACAAATCAAATTTTTCCAATTCAATGTTTTTTGTCCGGATATATTCTGAACACATATTCATACATATATACATTATATGTACCTATATTTTATATGGTCTGATGATTCCAGTTTGATTACCAGGACTATCTCTGTATCTCTTAAAATTTACAACAACAAAAAAACGCTGGGCGCATTAATTCTTTATTATTAGAAAGTATATTTATATTTCGATTGGACTATAATCAATGCATCTCGAACAAGTTGTCCAACTTCTGTTTACACGGTGGATTTGTTTGAATGCTCGTTCATGTACGATGTCTAATTTTGACATGAAACTTGGCCGAGTTTAAAGCGCTGTTTTCACGATGGATTTGTCGTCCAACTCTTTTGAGCATTCAAACAAGTTGAACAACAAATCCATCGTGTAAACAAAAGCTGCACAACAAGTTTGAAGTTGAACGAGCATTCAAACAAATCCACCGTGTAAACAGAAGTTGTTCGAGATGCATTGATTATAGTCCAATCGAAATATAAATATATTTTCTAATAATAAAGAATTAATGCGCCTAGCGTTTTTTTTTTTGTTGTAAATTTTAAGAGATACAGAGATTGTCCTGGTAATCAAACTGGAATCATCAGACCATTTAACATATACATAATAGTGTATATATATATGAATATGTGTTCAGAATATTCTCCGCATTAATTTATTGATGCGAGTTTCACAATGGCATTATGTATATGAACCATAATTTCCAAAATTATTTGTGCTACAAAATGAAAATCATAATCATTTTTGAACTAACATGCGCCAAGACAAATAAAATATGAATATCCAACGAAAAAAAACCTGTTTTATTTTGTACGACGCGACGACGTGCGTACTATCATGCTTACACCGCTCGTGTGAATAACACGATTAGTGTATACAAAGCTACAACGCACGCAAAACTTAAAATACTTTATCAATTGCAGCCCAGCCCGAAAGTTAATTGTTTTGGTTTTGAAAAAAAAAATTGTCATTGTTCATTACCAATATCTGTGCGCTATCATCCAATTCCAGCTTTCTGTTGACTTTTGGGGCATGCTGTATACTCATTCGGACATGTTTCCTTCAATGTTTAAAATATTCACGAAAAAAATAAAAGAAAAAGCCAATATATTTTTCCTGTACTAGTACGTAATTTCAAAAACTGGTAACGTTTTACGACCGCTCCAACTTTCAACTACTGTTTACACGGCCAACAAGTTTGATAGGATTTGTTTGAGAGAATATCGTATGTGTAAGCAGCCTTCCAACTTGGATAAGTTTGAGGGAAAAGTTGGATGCAAATGCAAACAAGTTTGATGCCATCTAAACGCGCCTTTAGGTTGAATTTTTTTTACACTGGATTTAATGTCAAGGCTTTTGAGTTTGTTTGTTTTATTTTAATGTAGGTATATCATCGTATGAAAATATCTTGTATAATTTTTCTTACTCTTATGCAACTACTTGTGCAAATTTTAACTTAGGTTGGCATGTTTTACATCGGATTCAATGTCAAAGTTTTCAGAGTTTATTTCAAGTTTGGGGTCAACGCTTTCTGAGCAAATGTTTTGTTTACCTGTTTCCGGCCTAAAGGAGATACTGACGCTTGGTGGTTGCAATTTTTTCGAATGATGCCTTTTTATTATGAAAATAATTGCAGCAGTGGTTACCAATAGCAAGAATACTGATATCCCTCCGATAGAGATAGAAATGGCGGGGAGGAGGTTCGACTGAGATCGTTCCTTGCGTTCATTATCGATTATTTCCAATTGATACTCGAGGTCTTGTGAAGGTTTAGTATTTTTATGCAATATCTCAGTCATATCTCTACCGCTCAGGATTAGTATATGATCCTCTTTGACATTATTATTTGCCGATATTTGGCTCAGATTAGGAGCTCTGTTAGCTTGGGTATGGTAATTAAGATGCTGGAATTTTGTTCTTCCCTTTCGTAATATATAATTATATTCAAATCTGGACGGAACATGGTTTATTCAAAGAAAGTATACCATTATTGTTTAGAGTATGTGTTAGGTATATTTCCTTACAGCTTATATGAATCTCTAACGGCTGTTGGAAAGAATATAGCCATGTGTTTGGTTTTGCTAAATTATTCCTTTGAGACTGTACAAGCCACTCGCAGGGTCGACTTTCCCTAATGGTGGTGGATACGAATTTCAGTGGGCAAACGTTTGGAACATTTCCCTTTAAAATTGGGTTCTGTAATTTACCTGTGCTAGAGTTCATTGATTTAGTTATTTTAACTATTCCTCGAAACTCTTCTGTAGTAAAATAAATTCTTGTAACGCGCCGGGTGGCTAGCTACGTGTGAAAATTAAACATTTAATATTAAGGATACATTAGGGGCAGTGATCGGAAATGTTCGACTCCGTTGGAGCACAAACGGAGGCATGTCCATGATCGGAAACGTTATTCGAACTACCATATCACATCGTTTAACATAAGAGTTCTAACTTCTAAGACTTGGCTTAGTAGAGCTGGCTCAACTGGACCAGGATGAGCTTCACTGCACTGCACTGCACTGCACTTCACCTTTTGCAATTGTGCTTCCGAAATTAATAATGGATGTAGTTGGTTATATTTAAGAACAAAAAACATTATCTATCAATCGTTGCTGCCGAATTTCAACCTCTAAGACTGGCATAGTAATTGTGCTGAGGAGCTCTTGTAAGTATAGAGCCCCTTCATCCCCTTTCAGTTTTTCTAGAATATTATTAATGACTATCGTAGTACCGTAGTTATACTAATCATTCAAGGTGGTTCTTACAACTGAGATTTGATTTTCTGTAGTTCTAATATAGCTCGTCGGTGTCCTTTTGTAAGCTTGAAAGTTTACTGTGTATGGTTTCAGGGGCGAACCCAAGGGGGGGGGATTAGAGGGACAAATCCCCCTGCAAAATTCTGAAATCGTCTTTCAAAAGTATACATTTTGATAAAAAATCATTTATTGATATATCAAATATGATGATCATGATTTTCACAGTAATATATACAAAAAAAACGAGGCCGAGACTAATTACGCGGCGCGGCCAAAATTTGAACATGCTTCACCATGGGCGTAGCCAGGGGGGCAGGGAGGGGCGGTCGCCCCCCCCCCCTGGTCGATGAAGATGCTAAAAAAATCCTTATCGATGTAGTAAAAAAATTCGCTGCAATACGACATTTTCAAAAATGCCTTTTTCACCACTCAAAATGAATGCTGCCGGAGAAGCCATGATTGGGACAGTTTGCAGTTAGGAGGCGCATACAAATAGATGACAGCGAGTGGCCTCTCGTAACTGACGGAGGCTGCGAACCAGCCCACACATTTCACTTGTGAGTGTGCTACTGTGGCTGCGTGGATCCCATATTTCCTGTTTCATTTCATGGCTTCTGAGCTGGAGTACACAATTTCAACCGTTACATCCCTTCGGAAAGCTAGTGGAATTCAACTTATTTTCATCTGAAAGGATGACAAATGGTATACAGCTTTGGTTTGTTAGCCCTGGAAGGCCATGCTTCGTCGAATCGACTACGCATCATCAAATTAATCCCATTTTTCGTAACAATTCTCATTATTTGGAGCTAAGTTTTCGTACATCACTTACCGTGCCGATGTACTTGCCGGGTACATTGCAGCTAGACGAAGTAAGCACGGTAAGTTGGATTTTTGGAAATTGGCGTCGTCGAAACGATGAAGGATGAACTTTGTGTAACTTTTAGAACTCCAGTATTTCTTATGGCTGGTTTTCGATTGGACGATAAGTCTGTATCCATATACAACTAGCTCATAACAAATATGTTTAATTTTGTCCTATTTTTTCAAAAATTATGGACAAAAATAGGACAAATCAGGAAAATGGCTCAAAATTCTTCCTCATTTTAGGAAGATTGCATTTCGAACTCATAAAAATCGGCTCCAAAATCGATGTTTTTCTATTCTAAAACGAATCGAAAATCTGTCAAATTTTATAAACATTTTGAGAAACGGTGATTTGTATGAGGCGTCTAAGTTGAGCGTCGTCGAATCGACGAAGCATTACCTTTCCGCACTAAAAAGAAGCATGACCTTCCATGGTTAAGGACCTTATAAAGAACGGGTTTCATATTTCAGTGTCTTTCAAGCTCTTCTTTTTCTATTCAGTACCGTATAGCCCCTTGTGGGGCCATGGTGCGTTAAATTAGCCGCTTTTAGGCAATTTCGAGTCATCGAGTGTATATAATCTTGTAAGCACTATATATTTCCATTCACATCTACGGAAAATTTGGACCACGAGATTCGATCTCCGGACGTGTAGATTACTAGCATCGTAGAGTGCGACTCAACCAAGTGAGCCACAGAGCGGGTCTTTCAAGTTATTAAATCAAAATTTATATTTATATATCTGAATGATACCAGCAATAAGATTTAGCCACTGTTAATACTTTGATAAATTTAGAGGAAATCTTATTAATACCGTTCAATCAATAAAGGATTTATAAATATTCTGAGGATTTCGGTCAGGGGGGGGGGGGCAAGCCCAAAATTTTTTCAACATCATGATTTTCTTAGGAGTTGAAATTTCTGGTCGCAGAAATATTGTTAGCAAATTTTAGAGTAGCCTGGCTTGTGGTTGGATTGGTGCACAGGGTCATGGATGCCAGACTCACCGTGAACGAATTCATTTTATGGTGTTTTTCGAACTCACGACCAACGTGACGCACTATGATATATTGTAAACAAGTATCCATTTATGGGGATAAACGACATTGCTAGGCGTGCTGTTGATCTCAACACCTTAATAAAACAGATGTTTAGATCTTGGAAATTGGATGTCACTCACACATCTGCGGCCCTAGTTTACTGGTGGACTGCCACGCATGTTATTTCTTTTTTTCTAATTGTAGAGTCAAATTTTTAAAATGGACATGAGAATGATTTTCTTCTGCATTCTGATTACATTCAACTGGCCTCCAATATCTGCCTTTTAGAGCGTAGGTTGTCGCTCTGTAGCTCACTTGGTTGAATCGCACTCTAGGATGCTAGTAGGTAATCTAGAGGTCCGTAGATCGAATCTCGGCGTGGTCCCAAATTTCCGTACATGTGCGGATAGGAAATATATAGTGCCTGCAACATTATACAGGGTGTCCCGCATTGGGTGGTCAATACTGTAAGGGTTAATAGCGCAACTTGTTTCAGCAAGAAAATTGCCAATACAATCGGAATTTTTCTTACCGTTACCTTCTTATCGCTCTTTTTGTGAAAGTCATCGAAAATCGTGACTTGTCATGCAAAATCATGATTTGCAGCCCTCCTGATGACTTAATCCAAGATTTGATTTCAGTTTCAAAACTACATAAAATTTCACAAAATCTGAAGTTTTCCCAGTTGCCAACATTATCGCCACTTTCAAAATACAGTTACTCAAACTTAATAGAAATTTTAAAATAGATTTTTCATCGAAAATTCAAACAGTAATTTCATAACGGTGCTTTATACGTACAACTCTGCAAAGTTGACAAAAGTTGCTTCAACATGTTGGCTTTCCAACGGGATATCACTTTTCATATTTACATTGCAGAATTTTAGAGAAACACGCATTGAATGGTAAAAATCAAGGTAAGTATTTTCTTATCGGATTATTCAAACTGAAATTTTATTCATTTATTTTTTATATTTTAGTACCGCAATTTTAAAAATTTGTTAAATAAAAATGAAAATAAAGTTTTGAATATGAGAAAGAACCAATAAACTAAAAATATTAACTAATGATTAAATGGGTCTGTTTGATGAATTGGAATAATGCTGCTGGAATTGCCCTCCTCCATTTTGTATGCAGACTCGACACCTTCGGCGCATGGAAGAAACGTCCCGAAGGATTTCAGGAGGGGTTTCCTTAATGTTGTCACAAGCATCATTAATTCGCTGCAGCTGCTGTTCCCGGGAGGTAATCGGCTCGGAATAGACATTGCTTTTTAAGTTACCCCATAAATAAAAATCTAGGGGAGTAAGGTCGGGACTTCTCGCAGGCCACGCAACTGTCCCAAATCTGCCAATAAACTTTCCGGGAAATTCGTTTTCCAAATATTCTTTGATAGGTCTCGCATTATGAGCGGGGCACCCGTATATCTGCCATAAATAGCAAATATTTAAATTTTAACAGTTATAAGTACCGTTGCATTTGCCAAGCAATGTACAAAATTTCAAATATCTTAAAGCCTGGTCAATATAGTGTAACGGGACTCGATCCCGAATTATAATAGCCTTTGTTTGTCTTTTTTCGAGTAAAGGGAAAATTGTTAGCGATTCCACAGAAGCCTTGATTTTTACCATTCAATGCGTGATTCCCTAAAATTCTGTAATGTGAATACAAAAAGTGATATACCGTTGGAAAGCCAACATGTTGAAGAAACTTTTGTCAACTTTGCAGAGTTTTACGTATAAAGCACCGTTATGAAATTACTGTTTGAATTTTCGATGAAAAATCTATATTAAAATTTCTATTAAGTTTGAGTAACTGTATTTTGAAAGTGGCGATAATGTTCGCATCTGGGAAAACTATATATGAGACCCGTTCTTACATGGTCCTTAACCCTGGAACGTCATGCTTATTTTTAGTACGGAAAGGTCATGCTTCGTAGATTCGACGACGCTCTACTTTGACGCTTCATACAAATCACCCTTTCTCAAAATTATTACAAAATCTGACAGATTTTCAATCGTAAGTTTATCTAGAATGGAAAAACATGGATTTTGGAGCCGATTTTTATGAGTTCGAAATTGAATCTTCCTAAAATGAGGAAGAGCCATTTTCCTGATTTGTCCTATGTTTGTCCTAGTAAATATTTTTTTCCATAATTTTTGAAAAAAATAGGTCTCGCATTTCAAAAATAAGCACATTTGTTACGAGCTAGTTGTATGGACACAGACTTATCGTCAAATTGACAACCAGCCATAAGAAATACTGGAGCTCTAAAAGCTACACAAAGTTCATCCTTCGTCGTTTCGACGACGCCAATTTCCAAAAATCCACCTTACCCTGCTTACTTCGTCTAGCCGCAATGTACCCGGCAAGTACATCGGCACGGTTAGTGCTGTAATAAATAATGAAAATTGTCACGAAAAATGGGATAAATTTGATGATGCGTAGTCGATTCGACAAAGCATGACCTTCCAGGGCTAACAAAGCAAAAGCTGTATACCATTTGTAACCCTTTCAGATGAAAATAAGTTGAATTCCACTAACTTGCCGAAGGGACCTAACGATTGAAATTATGTACTCCAGCTCAGAAGCCATGAAATGAAACAGGAAATATGGGAACCACGCAGCCACAGTAGCACACTCACAAGTGAAATGTGTGTGCAACCTCCGTCTCCGTCAGTTACGAGAGGCCACTCGCTGTCATCTGTTTGTATCCGCCTCCTGACTGCAAACTGTCCCAATCATGGTTTCTCCGGCAGCATTTGGAGTGTTAAGAAAGACATCTGATATTTTTTGAAAATGTTGCATAGTGCATCGATTTTTTTTACTACATCGATAAGAATTTTTTTTCCATGTTCACGCCCATGAACAGTCGGTATGCATGGTCGCGAAGGGGCACGAAGAAGGCGCCAAAAATTTGAATATTGTTATTTTTTGTGGTTAATTTTCCTGACGATAGGCGCTTGGTTGTTGTTTCGTATGGAATTGTTGTTCCAATACATTTTGAATATGAATAATCTGTCGGCGGTTTGGTTGGAATGAGGCTTATGTTGAAATTTAGATATAAAATTTTTCTTGCAAAGATCCATATATTTCACACACGAGAACACTTTTAATCTTAATGATAGTGGCGTTGAAAAGGTGGATCCGCGTTTTATTATGATAAATTAAATCATGTGAAATATTTGGAAATTGGTCAGGAAACCTTTTATTTGTTAAATCGCTTTTCAAAGCTTATATGCCATTCCATTAATGTAGGAAAGAAGAAATGGACTTCACACCTCCCTCTTCCTTTCAAAAACTGTATATTTTTCATCGAAGTTGTTTCGAATATTCCAGCACCTCTACAAACGGGCTTGGGACCGTATTTGGCGGAATTAAGGTGCTTACTTCTTATCTTTTTTTTTGGGCCGTTATTTATGTAGGTATGGATATGTTGTTGACACGCTGTGTGGCTCACTTGGTTGGCTCGCACTTTAAGATGCTAGTAATCTAGAGGTCCGGAGATCGAATGTTACTCGAAACTGGAAAATTTTAGCTGATATGAGATGTACTTCTTCTTCTTGTAGCGGTGCATATGATGTATGAGATGTACTCGTTTAGATCATTGATTTAAATACCCATACGTCAATTTCCGATAAAAACTAAAATAGTCGGTTTTTTTTTCAAACGTTCGGGACACCCTGTTATCTTCTTCCTACCAACTTCTAAGGTATTTGTGCCAAAGGCTGTAACCATTCTTCACATTCCTACAAATTTCATGACAATCGGTTGAGCCGTTCGCGAGTTATTTTGTGAACAGACGGACGGACAAAATCAATTTCATAAGGGTTTAAAAAAAAAAAAATTTTAAAACCCTAAAAAAAGACAACAAAAACAAAATCCATTCAAGACTTAAACATTTTAACTGGCCCCCATTACGAAAACTAAAAGTTGCCACGAATATGCTCGAATAACAGAACATTATTCAGGCTGTCAGATAGATTGTTTGTTTACTTCGACGCAAGGTAAACTCACTACTAGCCTGAAGTTGAATACGCTTCAATTTCTGGTACTAGCTACGCTAGGTTAAATTTCTGGTAGATTAATTGCCATCCTTTCGCCCATATCGCACAGTATATCGGATCATCTTCAACTTTTAATATACATAGTTTCATTCATATTTAGGGTGTCTATGCTCTTGTTTGCATTATTATTCCCAGAAGCTGTTCTTATCGCCTTCAACATCAGTTTAGTATTGCTGCCTGCATTAGTAATTTGGTTTTTAAAATAAGAATCTTTCGATTCAAGGATAAGAGACCTAAATTTATTTTTAAAACGCCTACAATATTCTCTCAGTCTGACATTAAATGGTTCCCTACCCAACTTTTTGTAAAGAAGTCATTAAGCCTATGGTCACCCATGGCTTTGTGTTTTTCTGTTTCCGACTAGTTTGTACATCTTCTTTTGTAGTTGTCAGTCCAATCAGCGTGAGAAGTGATTCTATTTCATCTAAGAACAGGTCAATATCACCTGCTGGCGATCTATACAGGGTGTCCGGGAACTGCCGCATAAACGCACCATTATTTTATAGGTAAATTTGTCGGCTGTAATAGTCATTTTCACTATTCTAGCTGGTGTAGCTTTGGAGATATTGAGCTTTAAGTCACGCAAGATAATGATTTTTTCAAAAATCTACAAATGCCAACTTTTTTTGCGGTAGTTTCCGGACACCCTGTATATTATATTTCGGGAACGACAACATTCCCTTCTTCAGTACATGCTACTAACTATTCATTTTTTTCATAAGCCGCTTCTTCACTTCTTTCAGCCATTTACTCGCGTCTAAGAAAAATGGCATATTTGGTCGGCAAAAATCCTACATCGGAAATTTTGTTGGATTATGGTTGGGAATGGTCCCCAAATTATGGCATTAAAAGTCCCAGCCGATCGGGGGTCCGCTACCTTAAAAAAAGGGGGCGTTTTTTCGGTTTTTTGCGATTATTTCAAAAACGGTAAGAGATACAGAAGAATGGTCTGAGGACGAAAAAATACTTCATAAAATTATCTTTGCAATGATATATAACGGGATAGCTACGTTTTCCCGAAAAACAAAATCCCGCCTGTTTAAAATCCCGCTTTTTCTGAAAATTCCCGTCCTACAAAATCCCGCCATTTCAATTTCCCGCCCTTTAAAAATCCCGACTCTTCAAAATCCCGCCTTCTCAAAATCCCGCCATCTCAAAATCCCGCCATCTTAAAATCCCGCTATATCAAGATCCCGCTAATGTATAATAAAAAAATCCCGTCAAAATCCCGTCAAACAATTTATTTCAATTGTCGATAAATAAAATGTTCAGTTTTGTACAAATTTATTAATTCATGTTTATGAGCTGTAGGGTTTTTCATGATGATATGTTTTTCAGCAGATAATTTTGTTTGCACTCTCGCTTTGCAAATAAGTGACTTTCTCTTGGCACAAACCCATCGAAATGTTTCCTTTTGTTTCCGTTAAAGATGGTAATGAAACCCGTCCACCACAGGATTGTCACCACCTTTATTATTTTCCACGACTTCGACATTAATATTTCCACTCATGATATCCTGTGAAAATAATAGTTATTTTCGTTTTTTCACATCTAATTGTAAAATGGCTTGCTGGACCTCACTTTATACGTATTTTAACTGCGATATTATGTTCAATCTCACTGATCACAGTTCACTGATAAGTAAATACTAACTAACTATCATTTACTGACAAATCTGCCTTGTTGCAAAAACATTTTAGCGGAAAATGTATAGTACCGTCATTGAAGGTAAGTATTCTTTCATAAATCGCGCGCGCGATTTATGAAAGAATACTTACCTTCAATGACGGGATATTAAAAAACGGGATTTTGAAAAGCGGGAATTCAAATTTCGGGATTTTGAAATGGCGGGATATTAAGTTGGCGGGCTTATGATTAGGCGGGATTTTAATCGAGCGGGATTTTAAAGTGGCGGGATATTAAAGTGGCGGGATTATGAAAGTCGGGATTTTGAAAAGCGGGAATTTGAACTTCGGGATATCGTACCTAACCCATATATAACACATTAAAGTTTAATTGAATATTTCGGCGTTAGACGAGAACATAAATTAGAATATTTTCATTTTAGATATTTTTTAAAAGCTCCATACCTTTTGAAAGAATGCTAGTTTAGCCGTAAAATTTTGTATAAGTATTCAGAATAAGTTCCAGATCATTTAAAGGTAAACATTGAGTCGCTCCGGTCGAGGACCCTCATTATCCCCCCATTAAAATTTTTCACAACGGTACATCCATAACTCCCCCCAAAATTGGAGCAGAGTGGTAAATTTTGGTTTGTTGGGATTGGAGGTCATAGTAACCCCGCCCATTAAAAATCAGCTCATTGGAATAAAAACGAAGGGTATCTCCCATACAAAGTGACCCATCAGGAGTTTGTTCTACGCACTACTCATTTTATAAACTGTAGAGCAAAGTTGTCTTGGGTCACTTTGTATGGGAGGTACCCTTAGTTTTTATCCGAATAAGCTGATTTTTGGTGAGTGAAGTGACTATGACCTCCAATCGCAACATACCAAAATTGAGGACTCTGCTCTAATAATTTCGGGGTGAGTTATGGACATGCCGTTTCAATAAATTCAAATGGAGGGATAATGGGAGTCCTTGACAGGAGCGACTCAATGTTCACCTTAAAATAATCTTGAACTTATTGTGAATGCTTATACAAAATTTTACGGCTGAACTAGCTTTCTTTTAAAAGTTATGGAGCTTTCAAAAAAGGCCTAAAATTAAAATATTCTAATTTATTCTCTAGTCTAACGCCGAAATATTCAATTAAACTCTAATGCGTTATATATCATTGCAAAGATAATTTTATGTAGTTTTTTTTCGTCCTCAGATCAGTTTTCTGTATATTTTACTGTTTTTGAAATAATCGCAAAAAAACCGAAAAAAGTCCCCCTTACCCCCTTTTTTTTAAGGTTGCGGACCCCCAATCGGTTGGGACTTTTAATGCCATAATCTTGGGACCATCCCCAACCATAATCCAGATATGCCATTTTTCTTAGACTACAGAACAGAACAACTTTTTCAGTTACTTTTCTGTATACAAAAAAAAAACTTCTCAATTGTTTATGGAAGTTGTACTGTCTTGTTCTGAACTAAATCTACTCACTCTACCGCATGCTACCAGTACGTTGCATGAGGTCAACGAACACAACCTATTTCACAACCTACAGAAGTTCATTGTCATCAAATCCGGCGCGGCATCAGCGATTCTCTGCGTCACCTTTCATGTTTTTTCTGTATGCAGTTTTCGCAGACCGCATGAGATTCTTCTCCGTAAACCACCCCGACTCGTGACCAGCGGAAGAAGATACACGAGATACACTAATTGAAGTCGACAAATGCACGAAAACCTGCTCTGGCAGAGAATCTAAACCCCCTTCAACTTAAACTGTGTAGTAAAAGAGCAATTTCCTGTATATGTGTACCTGTTTGGTTGTTTTCGTGACATTAGAACAACATTAGGCAATTTGGCCAAAACGAAGTGGTACTGACTTTGAGTGAGCTTTGGACATAAATATATGTACGTAGTAGAATCCAAAATTGTTGAGAAAAATACACTTACAGTTATCCGATTGAATTCATTTTACCGCTATTCGATAGAACAACTCTTCGGTCATAACAGGACTAAACATGAGTTCAATTGTGCAATCAAGGGCCCGGCTAGGTAATTATTTGTGTCGCATTCTGATTTCGTATTTGAAATAAAGCAGATCAAGTACCGCGCGGTCATTGAATTCCTTTTTTTGAAAGGATACACGGCGTCCCAGATTCGAGATGAACTCATATCCGTGTACGGCATTTCTTCACCATCCCAGGCGATTATTTACCGGTGGATTTTGGAATTCAAGCGAGGAAGGACGAATGTTTTTCATGAACCCCGCACCGGACGCCCAATAACTGAGACCACCGAAGAAAACGTCCAATTAGTCGAGGAAGTTGTATTGAGTGATCGGCGGCTAAAGTTATCAGAGATTGCAGAAAGGAAAAGTCTATCAAAAACCACCGTCGAAAGAATTATTACCGACCATTTGGGGATGAGGAAGATCTCGGCAAGATGGATCCCGAAATCCTCTCAGCAGATCAAATGAAGCAGCGGATGAAATGTTCGAAAGACTTTTTGGAGCTGTGTCGCGCCGACTCGGATGCAATTATCAACAGAATTGTGACAGGAGACGAAACCATGGTCCTTTACTATGATCCCACGAACAAAAGGGAGTCCATGGAGTGGAGGAGGCCTTATGAGGAGCGCCCAAGAAGGCGAAGGTGCAGCAGAGCCGGAAAAAGATTATGGCTACCATCTTCTGGGATTCCAAGGGAATTATAATGATTGACTTCAAGGAAAAGGGCACATCAGTAACAGGGAAATATTATGCAGATCTTTTGACCCAATTGAGGGCTCACATCGTGGAGAAACGGTATGGAAAACTGGCGAAAGGGGTGCTGCTTCTTCACGACAATGCACCAGTTCACACCGCCGCGGTGGCCAAGGCTGCTGTGGTCAAATGCGGCTTTGAAGAAATTGAACACCCCCCGTACAGCCCAGACCTGGCCCCATGTGACTACTTCCTGTTCCCAAAATTAAAAAAGGACCTCCGAGGACGAAAATTTGAGACTGAGAAGGAACTGAAAGATGCTGTTTTGGACCATTTTCAAGACAAACCCGCGGACTACTTTTTGAAAGGGATGCAGGATCTTATTAAACGATCTCATCGTTGTATTGAAGTAAAGGGGAGTTATATTGAAAAATAAAACTTAAATGAATTCAATCGGATAACTGGAAGTGTCTTTTTCTCAACAATTTTGGATTCTACTACGTATGTATGATTTGTATATGGTTGTATTGCACTGAATTTATGTCCAGTATTAAACCCATTATTGTAGTACACTACTAACAATTGATATGCCTCCGATACTTGCATACGTATATAAGTGATTTTTTTCGATAATATACATCGCTTTATAAAATTAACTAAAAACTACAAAATAGTCTTGGAAAAGAAAAATACGTAGGTAAATATGCTTATTTTGATAAATGAAAATATATTCAAAACGCTTTTAACACGTCCCAGAATATAATAGCAAGTTTGTGTTATATCACCACGATTGTACATTGTGAAAAAAGTTATGCTTTCCAATTTAGAACATTTAACAACATTTATAAAATTAGGACACAGGGTATTTAATACAACAATCGATTAGCATAGAGCCATTTAGTTTCGATCATTTAAGTGTATGCATTGTTTCTAGTTTGATAACCGCATACGATCCACTGTTTAGTGTTTGTTTGATCAAAATTAAATTTTCTGAGTTTTAATCAAATTTGAATTATCCTGAATTATGTAAGTATTAAATTTCACGGCGATGTACAATGATTTTATAAGAAAATGTGGAACGGGTGTTTCCATAAACATTACCATGCAATTTTTTAAAACACCTGAGAGCGGAAAATTTGCATTTATGTCTCCTGCTATTGATTCAATTCAATTAATTTAAGATAAATTTGCAGTTTCGATCTTATTTATTATCGATAACTTCGTTTCCACTCTCAATCAGATGCAGCTCTTTCCATTCGAATTCGCAATCATCACAATTTCGGAATGTGGATTCCATGCGAAACGCCGTTATTAGTACCTACCTTCCTAAAAGACTTCGTCACGCATAACGCCATCAGCTTCCGCGATCTCAAATATGCTGCGCACACGAGGTATATTACGCTATATTTCTTTATTATACAAACGCCATCTAGGAATATCATAGCCGCAACTCCGCTTCTCAATGACATCGCGTCATGGTCATGGTATTGAATATTCTAATTCTTCATCATGGCGTACTATTTGCGTACATTCCAAGGATAGTTCGTCCAGTCGAAGAAAACTTTTAGTCATTGTGGCAAAGATACGCCAATGTCCCACCAAATTATTTGGCGAACTTTCGCCACAATGAACAAAAATCTGATTCGAGTTTTCTTCGACTATCCTCGAATTTTACGCAAATACGTCGCCATGATGAAGAATATTCTAAGTCAATAAAATCCGACAAGTTTACCATCTACGAGGTATACCGTCAAGGGAGCACCTAGCCTTTCGGCCTTTATCTCCCGGTCCTTCGGGCGGTTTGGACCTTCGGCGTTTACTGACAAGGTCTTATTGTCAGAAGGGGATTTCTCCATCCGGTGAATGTACTCACATTCAGAAACCCAACCCCGGGGTTGCATCACCAGCTCGATGACTCGGGTAACAACCTACAGCCACCTCGAGGCCAACACCTTGATGGGCAAGGACCATGGTCCCATGGGCACACCCATCCCCGAGGTACACTATTCGCTAAAGACTTCTCTATAGCAGGTGTGATCCTCCTTCGTCCCCTATTGGTTAAGCCTCACGTACAAATTCAGATGTGCACATCCCAGGCTCGTTGGACCTGTGACTACTCGTCTGCTTAATTGCATTGATTGTTCATGATTCGTCTTTAGGTAGTCCACGGCTTAGATCAAAGCGAGAGATTGGAAATTATTTTAATTAATATTTAGTCCAGTACAATTGGTTCAAAATAGCCCCAAACCTAAACATCCAAAAAGAAAAGAAATTTTTGATGCCAAATTGTTGAATACACTGCCTAATATACGCAGTAAAAAGTTACATTAATTTGCGCCATGGGTTAAGGGGGGAGGGGGTGGCAAAGGGGTGAAAATTCAGTTTCTTGCAAATATCTGGAAAACTATGAGTCTGACCTTAAAATGTCCTGAGGACGAAACAAACTACATAAAATTACCTTTGCAATGACATATAACAGTCTAGAGATTTTCTCAGAAAATTATACTCTAGACCCAAAAGTATTATAGTGAATTTACATTTTTTTAGTTTTACATTTTACATTGTAACTCTTGATAAAATAGATTTAGGATCATAAGATCTTGTCCATATATTGTTAATAAAACTTGTTTGATTTGTACCAAAAATTGAAGTGCTCCGCCCATTGACGCCCCCCTCACTCCTCCTAGCATTTTTCAAAAAGGCATGCCTGTAGCTCCATTTCAAATTAAGCTAGGCAGATCAAATTTGGTGGGGTGCCTAGTCTAAGCCCCATTATGCTCCTTACTAAAAATTATTAGCATCCGATCAAAACTAAGGGTACCCCCCATACAAAGTGACCCAAATTTCTAACAAATTTTACATTTTTTCACTTCTAAATTCTACCTAAAATAGAAAAAACAATTTTATCTCTTAGAACGTCCTTATAACAGTTAATTGTAGTCTTCTGAATGTATATCCGAAAGTTTGTAAAAGAGCGTGCTTTAGAAGTACGAAAAATCGAGTTTGAAAGTTGCTAGTACACGTTACTCGAAATATTCGCAAATAGTCTTAGAACTGGTATCACTGACCTTCAAACCCAATTTTTTGATACTTGTAGCGTACGCCTTGGTACAACCTTTTGAATATACATTCACAAGACTACAATTAACTGTTATAATGACGTTCTAAGAGATAAATTTTTTTCTTGTATTTTACATAGAATTTAGAAGTGAAAAAACGTGAAATTTCTTAGAATTTTCGTTCACTTTGTATGGGGGGTACCCTTAGTTTTGATCCGATGGTATTAATTTTTGGTGGGGAGGATAATGGAGCTCAGAATAGGCATCCCACCAAATTTGATCAGCCTGGCTCAATTTACAAAGAAGCTACAGGCATGCCTTTTTGAAAAATGTTAGGAGGAGTGAGGGGGGCGTTGCTGATCGGAGCACTCCAATTTTTGGAACAAATCAAATACATTTTGTTATCAATATATGGACAAGATCTTATGACGGTAGGTATATTCTATCAAGAGTTACAGTGCGAAATGTAAAACTAAAAAAATTTAAATTCACTATAATACTTTTGGGTCTAAGGTATAATTTTATGAGAAAATCTATAGACTGTTATATATCATTACAAAGGTAATTTTATGTAGTTTGTTTCGTCCTTAGGACATTTTAAGGTCAGACTCATAGTTTTCCAGATATTTTCAAGAAACTGAATTTTCACCCCTTTGCTACCCCCTCCCCCCTTAACCCATGGCGCAAATTTTTGTAACTTTTTACTGCGTATATTAGGCAGTGTATTCAACAATTTGGCATCAAAAATTCCTTTTTCTTTTGGATGTTTGGGTTTTGAGCTATCTGTACTAGACTAATTATGAAAAAGCGAGGTGTTTTGTGTAAGCAGGAGTAGGTCCTGCAATACTAGTGTTAATTTTTCAAGTGTGAAATCAAACAATAAAAAACTTTGCCAGTTTTCTAATCGTTGAAAAACATAAGGAACCATACATTTTAGCTCACAAACATTCATAATGTTGAATGGGAAGAAGATAGCAAACCCCACCTAAATAGGTAGCGATTTTCCATTCTTCCTTTTCGATGTTCATATTGGTAATCATTTTCAAGAGTACACTGCTATCTTCAATTGTTGAATTGTCGAAGAAGACGAAGATTTGGGAAAGGTCGACAGCTCCAATGACTGCGTTGCTGACCCCCATAGTCTGGTCCCTAAAAACGCACTTGCCATGGTTCTTAATACGGTTGAATTTGATGCTAACGATTTCAGTCAGTATCGGTTTTACGTTTAGTCCAAATATTTCTAACATCAATTCATTTCATTTTGTAATTTCTACCGTGGTTTGAAAAAGTTTTGTTCGGGAAACCTGGCTACTTTGAATTTCTACAGGTGTAGTAGCTATGTAGGTACCGACCACAGCTTCGTTTTTAAATCACCAACATTTAAATGTTCATTTAGTAAATAATTTTACAAATATCTTTGTCAACTTTTCTAATTTTGAAGTAGTTTTTATAAATTTAATTGAGCGAGAAAAGACACTTTTTATACTAAAACCTACATATTAAAAAAAATAAAAAAAAGTCTACTGGCGTAAATATTAATAAACAAAAGTTCAATAAATACCCCAGGAAAATTGGCATTTTACTTCGGAAAATTAGGGGAAAGCTGGATTTTTGCATGAGCCTTCCTTTCGAGAACCTAAACAAGACCCTAAAAGTCCCCGTCCCTACGAGTGCCGCTAGCGGTACTACAGAGGGCCAAAAACCCTCGAAAAGAGGTTTTTCTGAATATTTCGATAACGGTAGCATATACAAAAAACGTGTGTATGGCAAATTTGAAGCTCTTGTGCTTTCTCAATAAACGATGCAATAACCGAATACTTTCGGGCACTCCTAACGGGGCCAGGAGGTCTAACGGTATTTTTAACAGGGTTTCAATAAAATCTCTATAACGGTAACTCGTACTAAAAACTTTTGTATGGAAAAATTTGTAGCCTATGAGGTTTTGAAGAAAGTGGCCAAATTTCATATCAGTATGTATAGCTTTAAGGCCGCAAAGGGGGTTCAAACCTTAAAAAAACGTAAGTAGTTCTAGAAGAAATTTTAACTTTTTGTGGCTGTTAGTAAGGCTCCAAAAGTCTTCAAAGATGGGAGCCCCCCTAACGAAGTTATGAGTGTCCAAACATTCAATTAAGCAGTTTTTTGGGAATATCTCTATAACGGTAACGTGCACCGAAAACTTTTATACGGTAAATGTGTAGCTTATATAACGCTTAATTAAATATCTGAATTTCAGATTGATGCGTGCAATACTAAGGGCGCTATGAGGGTCTAAACCGTACAATAACGGTATTATTTCATTCTCCCAAAGGAGAAAATTGGGTTCAAATGATAAATTTTCGAGTTTCCCGTATATGTATCTTTCCAAAGCCGTAATTTTCCATATAACCCTGAATTATTCCATTTAGTTTCCTTGAAACAGGAAACAAAAACCGGATATGGCATGTACTCGACGTCTTCTTTGATATGACACCCTGCATGCGCATGTTGGTCGAGGTGTATAGTTAGTATCCTTTTTCAAAGCTTTGCGATCAATTGTTTCTTACGGTATTATCGATTTTAAAAAGTGAGAAAAGTAACGAAAACTTGAATTATTCTCGTATAGTTATGGCCTTGGAAAGATACACGGGAAACACGATAATTCTCTAATTTTCCATTTGAGCTCGATTTATTCCGTTAAAAGTCCTGGAAACAGGAAACAGACACCGGATATGTAATGTATTCGACGTCCCCTTTGATTTGATACCCTGCATGCTGACCTCCGGTCAAGGATTAGGGAGTATCCTTTTTTGTCCTTTTTGGGACCTTTCCGAACAATTTTTTTTTTTTTTTAGCAAAATGCGTTTGAGCTTCCTGGGAGCCCGCTTATTCAAAAATAACAAAAATTTGCCTTACTCTATTTTTTCTATTTGGATGCCTGAATTGGGATACATATTTTGACTGGACTAAGATGAATGAAGTCTGAGAACGTGTTTTTCTCTTTAGAATGTTGATTACACGATGATAGCCGAATAATTTCCTGTCAAATTTTTCAAGTAGGCCCATTGTTTTGCAATGCTCTCAACCTACAACGAGAGAATAAAATTCTCGCACACATATTCAACCGAGAGATAACTCATACAAAAATTTTTTTGGAAAGAGGTACAAAACCAAACATATTCTTTGGAAATCAGAGATTTTCTTTTGCACTTTTCTATACGCAATTGCCTACTTGTAATATTGTCGTCACGCTCTTTCAATTTTTTTGTTAAGAAAAATAGCTTGTATGGAGTGAGCGCTCTATGTATTAAATCCTCCTTGCAAATAGTGTGTGTAATGGTGGTAACTTGATCTGAGCGGAAAGATTATCAAGTCACATTGTCACTGATTTACCGAGGAAATTCACCTTCTTGTGAACATACCACGATTTAGTAGTAGATTTTAGATATGTAAGTGGCTACATTGTGGCCTTGATATCTTGTTGTAGTAGCGGTGCAAAAAGGCGTAAACTGCTGTGCATATCTGTGGATGTGTTCCTAAGTTTCGTCGTCGTTCTCGCCTATTGTCTCAAACGACAAGAGAGCAACCGGCGCTTAGATGAAATGCTCCCAATTTGACGCACATAGAGCACATACACAACTGTCCTGCATCGAACCTTCATGGCTCTTGCCAGGGAGGGGTTTTTAGACAAAGACAACTCTTGGCCGTTTCTCCTTGGAAACGGGTGTGGTCCGCCCGAAGATGCTTGTAACTCGCGTGTGGAAATGGTCGCCAGTAGGACCACTAAAGGACTTGATATCTCTTCATATACTATATCCACGGGAGAGATAAATGCAAGTTGAGATTCTTCTCTTTATAAACAAACATCGCTACATTTTTCTCAGCGGAATTGCACAAAGTGGTTAATGCAGAATGCTTGAAATATATCAAAAGCAACATTACGTTATTAATTTAAATGTATTGTGCTGCTTTCGATCGCCGTTTTGCTGCTGTTGCTATATTTTAAGGAGAAGACTAGAACCCTAAAGGTTTGACCGGATGCCAGTGTTTATTATTGTTTGCCTGTCGTCTATTAATTATAAAAATAATGGCATATATATTTTTTTTATTTTTTAGATTAATGCCACTATCTGTAATCTATAATTTAAGGTCTGAGATCAGAGGAAAAGCTCTCAGCCCTAGTAAGTAATAATTTAAATAGTAAATACGTAGAATATATAATTAAAACGGAATGAGTACGGAAACAACAGGCCGGTGAATAAGAAGCAACAATATTTATGTAAGTTTTACATAGTATGTAATTACTTTAGCATTTAAAGGAAACGTGAGCTCTTTATATTATGAGAAGTACGCAGATGTTACGGCATAACTTGTATCTGAACAAAATAAAGTTTGAAAGTCTTTCCAAATACTTTGGCATTGTATTTGAAACAAATAAAAGTTTGATAGTAATGTACAAGATATACCCGAAATATTCGTTGAGAAACGTGATTAAATATGATCCACATAATTTTATGAATGATGTATTCATGCCAAAATGTACGATCTATCGATAAATTGCAGTGTGAATATTAAACAAAAAAAAAACATGAAAGTATAATATATCTAAATATGACAAATAAACATATTCAAGGAATAGAATTTTGTTAAAAATCAAAACAAATATAATGTGAAATCAAAATTACACTCACATAATAAAAATGAAATTAACGAAATAAGACTAAGGGTAATAATAACATTTCCACCGATTATATAAAACAATACACAGCACTACTTTTGCTAATATAAGTAATATGTATATCAATTTGGGCTACCATGCAGTTACCACTAAACGGAAATTAATGGCTAAAAGCGAATTTATCTTAAACCAAACTATTTGAGAAAAATTATACAAATTTGTTCTGATTTGTAATAAGTTTAGATATTTTATCGAAATGTACCAAAAAAAATGCTTTTAAGCAAAAATAGGGAATATAATATTAAAATATATCTTTATAAAAATTAGAATGAGGTATAAATACCTCAAATGTACTTTTACTAGGGTATACAATCGAATAGAATAATTATTTTTAAAGTTGAAAGGGATATTTATAAAAATTGAAAGTAAATATATTTATTTGAAATAAACAAAATAAAATTTACAAAATGAGGGTAACATTGAATAAACTATTTAATATGTTTCATGAGGGCGTTCATCAAGAAAGCATAATAACAACCATAATTTAAATAGTTGAAGGTTATAAAAATAAGCTTGCATATTTTGTCATACATGCGTACACTGTTACTAGTTATTAATGAATGATAACCGCGGATAGTGTTACGAAAAATTATTCCATTCTATATATTTTTACAGCAGAAACTATTTCTGAAATGCCATAGATATAACGGTAATAACTGAACTGAAATAAACTAGAATAAAATGGTTTGGTACTATAACAGTTACCGGTGACAAACGACCTATAACTTTTAGTTAGCAGTGAATTCAACCTTATACAATATAAATAAAGCTGTTAAAAATAAATCATAAAAATATTGTATAACGTCTATGTTTGTATGTGTTTTTTTTTTATATTTCAGCACGGAGAAAATCAAAAATAAATAACAAGCGCGATAGTTCAACATTGGACTAAGGCCGCCAATGGATCTTGACTTCCATTTTTCAAGATCTGAACTGCATTTGTACAGGTAAATTAATTGTACGTTCAGCAGAGCTATGTATCCTTATAAATGGGAACTCGTTTAACATCTCAATAATAGTCCATCACATGGGCCATGAGCTCTAAAACCATCATAAACTGGATTAGCTCACGGTGAGACTCGAACCCACGACCCTCTGCCCGGAAGATGATCGCACTTACTACGGAAGAAGATAAAGATAAAAAAGCTCGCGAATCAATTCGTCAACAAAACTGGGAGTTTCTCATGTGGATCTCCTAGTCTACGATTAAATCAGTAAGTCACAGCAATACGTTGTGCGGACGAAATAAACCACATACAATTTTATTTGCCTAAATCTCAATCAATTGGATAGTTCCACTTGAAAAATTGCTATATATCAGAAAGTGATAACGGTATTTTCTAAGTGTCAATATTTGCAGCAGCCCGCTTGTTCTTTTAATAATTGAAGGTCTTTAATCCGGTGTCCCGTTAGGATTTTCTTACGAGAATTCTTAAAAACAGTACAAATGTGAAAGTCATTAGGATATTTCCAGAAGAAATAAAACACAAAATAACGGTACACCAAAATAATTCTAGTTTTGAAATTGAGGCTAGTCGTAAGTTAAACTGCCGTTAAGTGATATCAGCTAAAAAAATTCTCCGGGATAGAATCGTGTATGTTTTCAAGGTAAATTGAACTAATTTCGTCCCAAACTCCCCTAGTCGCTTACAGAAGCTCTTCTAGGTACCTAAACTGTGTAGTGTCTACTGGTGTAGATCTTCCTTGTCATCCATCCCCAAACATTTTTGATGACATTTAGATCTCGAAGTACGGAGGTCTTTCCATAACCTTGATGGAATGGTCTTGAAACCAATCTTTTATCAGACTTGTGTAACAACCAGTTCAGACACATGTTCATTCCCTATTGAGAGGGAATATGCGACGTGACCCTCGGTGAGCTAGCATATTCCTCCTCAACAAACCTGGAGACGGCCGAATACAACGGAAGTTCCAACAAACGTCAATCCGGAGTTACGTTCCCTACAAAAATAACGGGGTTAATAATTAAACGGTTTTTGTGCTGCTGGAGGTACTTCAATGACAGGCGCCTCCTGAAGCAGGCTTGCATTGCGTCCATTGTATCTTCTGACTGAGATAATAGGCCTTTTGCAGAAATTTTCTTGCAAGGTCGGAAGATCATGTTGGACAGTGGTGCCAGCCAGCCATTCTGGGCTCAGGAGCCTTAGACCTGATCAGGGATATTGGTTTGCATCTATACATAATGCAAACTGACGTGAGCACATCATCTGGTCAGAGGGCTCCTGTCTTAGGATATGTGCGAGCATTGGTTCGATTTAATGACAAGAGTTCATGAGACTTCTTGTTGTCCCAACCCAAGTCTCTATAACCCATTTTACTTAGGAATGGATTTTTGGGACTTGTTTAAAATAGTTCCAATGCCGGTTGCCGCTTTCCAAGAAGAGCATTAGCCTGTTTCAAGAGATGCTCTACAATTTTCTCCAGCCAATGAGCAGCGACTCGAGCTTGTCAGATAACAATTTCATACCTTTAGGTCTCTGTAATGCCCCAAAGACCATGTGTAGGCTCATGCATAATGTTTAATCACATGAGCTAGGTCGTGCTCTGTGGCCGTGATCGCTCGGTCGCCACTCTGTGATATAGAGACTCATAGAGAAACGAGTTTCCAAACTCGGCACGACTCGTCGCAAGTTTATTATTCAGAAGAAGATGATAAGAGATATTCTTATCATTGAATAATAAACTAATAATGCGACTAGGAAGTGGTACGGCTGACAACCGAATCACACTCCGAATTCAGTTGTCTTTGTAACGTTGACGACTACACACGGTAGTCGTCAGCGCACCATGCTCCACTAGGAGTTAGGGTAATAAAGTGAGACATGAGCACACAGGTTATTTGTCTACAACAATTTAATGCCTTTTGGTCTCTGTAATGCGCTAAAGACCATGTGTAGACTCATACATAATGTTTTACCACATGAGCTGCAAGACAAGCTATTTGTCTATCTGGATGACTTGCTCGTCGCCAGTCCCTCCTTTGAGGAACATTTGGAGCTTCTGGCAAGAGAAAATTGCTTAAGGAGGCTGGCTTAACTGTCAACGTGGGAAGAGCAAGTTCATTCAGAAAGTTATAAAATACCTTGGCTATGTGGTTAGTGACTGATCCTGACAAGGTTTCGGGCATCGTTGCATATCCAGATCCCAAAAGTGCAAAGGACGTGAGAACGTTTATGGGCAAAGCAGGGTGGAATCGGCGTTTTATACCGAATTTCTCGACTGTGGCAGCCCCTCTTACTGATCTGCTTAAGGGAAAGCGTTCATTCAAATTGTCGGCAACGGCCCGTGATTCCTTTGACAGCTGTTCGTTTCCGCTCTGGTGCTAATCAACTCTGATTTTACAAAGCACTTCTATATTCAATGTGACGGAAGTGATTTGTTTCAGAAGGACGATGTTGGCAGAGTGCACCCCATCGCTTATATGTCAGTGAAACTTAATGCTGCGCAATGCAACTATACACTGGGAAAAAATCCTGTAAATTCAAAAAATACACATATGATTCAAAGAGATTCAAATATGATTTTGCTTCATATTTGTTTCCCTTTGAATTATTGTATAATCCCTTTATTTCAAACGGATTTCCCTTTGAACTAATAAGATATTCCTTTTGAAAGTCTATCTATAATCACTTTAAATTAAAGTGATGCAGTGTCAATTTAATCAGGTCACAATCATAAATCGAAAGGATTTCCTTTTAATTTAAAAGGATGGACTCTTTGTTTTAAAGGGATATCATTTTATTTACAATTAAAGGATTTTTCTTATTATTTATCCAAATGCATGAACTCAACAGAATCCTTTAAATTACACCCAAAGGAGTAATTTTCACAGGGTGTTCTTTCCCTGTGAAAATTACTCATAAATGAGTTTTGTATAACTGACCTCGCTATAGGTGTTGGCGACATTTCATTTACCTCTTTACGCTCTAAAATGCATAATAAATTACCTACCTACAGTGGGATTCGATCCCGCGACCCTATGATTTGAAGACTAACGCCCCTACCTACTAAACCACACAGACTATACGGGACGACGTTTATAATTTACACCATACATTGTGACAACGCTCTACCACACTGCCGACCAACTGCGAGTGTAAACAAAAAAAAATCATATTGCAAATTTGGATTTAAAGGATTTCCCATTAATTTAAAAAGAGTTCCTATTGAAAATTTGGATTTAAAGGATTTTCCATTAATTTAAAAAGATTTCCTATTGAAAATTTAGATTTAAAGGATTTCCCATTAATTTAAAAAGAGTGAATTTGAATTAAAGCGATTTATATTTAAAAGGAAAGGATTATATTTAATAGGAATGTAACTCGATTTCAAAAGGATATCGGGTTAATTTTAAGGGACGTTATTTTTCTCGGTGTAGTGTTACAGAATTGGAATGCTTAGCTGCGGTGCAAAGCATTAAAAAGTTTCGGTCATATATTGATGGGCTGCCTTTCACCATCATTACGGACTATGCAAGTCTGAAGTGGCTGATGAGGCAACAAGACTTGTCTGGTAGACTAGCACGGTGGGGCTTAAAACTACAGACCTTTGATTTCACAATCAAGCATCGAAAGGGACTCAAAATGTAGTCCCAAACGCACTTTTGCGAGCTCACGTGGGCAACGTCTGCTGCCTTCCCGAACACTTGCATATAGACGAGATTATCCCCGACACAGCTTTCCATGAATCTGAGTTCAAAGACTTTTGTGCCCATCATGTATGATTCGAACGGGTTTTCGCCCCATTTCTGATGATCGGGTACCACCCCATTCGAGATGGCGAAGACTATACATTACGGACCATGCAAGTCTGAAGTGGCTGATGAGCCAACAAGACTTGTCTGGTAGACTAGCACGGTGGGGCTTAAAACTACAGACCTTTGATTTCACAATCAAGCATCGAAAGGGACTCAAAATGTAGTCCCAAACGCACTTTTGCGAGCTCACGTGGGCAACGTCTGCTGCCTTCCCGAACACTTGCATATAGACGAGATTATCCCCGACACAGCTTTCTATGAATCTGAATTCAAAGACTTTTGTGCCCATCATGTATGATTCGAACGGGTTTTCGCCCCATTTCTGATGATCGGGTACCACCCCATTCGAGATGGCGAGGACTATACACTCCTGAAATCATTGCATGCGTTTGAAGATGGAGAGGTATCTCTCCCTTCGCAATTATCCTTTGGCGATCTTACTGTTACTACAGACGAGGATATCTGCGAGCTGTTTGCTAAATTTTTTTCAGGTACGTTTATTAGAACTTCTAATCCTTCGCAATTTTCTATTGACCAAGACATATAATTTCAGGTCCCGTCCATTTTGCCCTCCTATGTTGATCTTATAATAAGATCGCTTAGTGTAAACTCTTCCCCAGGGCCCGATGGGATTCCGAACTTTTTTCTAAAACAAACACACAGTGCGGTAGCTTTTCCTCTTGCCATTCTTTTCAATAAGAGTTTACAAGAAGGAGTTTTTCCGGAACAATGGAAGACCTCTCATGTCGTCCCCATTCCCAAAAAGGATGATCCTTGTCTTGCGTCAAACTATCGGCCGATCTCATTATTATCCTCTTTCTGCAAGGTATTTGAGCGAATCGTATTCAATTATATAAGCGACTACTTTGGACACCTTATTGTCCAGAACCAACATATGGTTTCTGCAAGAACAAGTCAACTACCACCAACTTGGTAGAATTAGTGAACTACATCTCGAAATCTTTCAATTATCATAGAGACGTTCATGTGATATACACAGACTTTTCCAAGGCATTTGATATAGTGAATCACTCTATTTTGTTGGGAAAACTTCTACACTTTGGCTTCTCTAACCACATACTGTCTTGGCTTTCGTCGTACTTATCGGAACGCTCAGCTCGAGTGGTCTACTGTCTTCTTCGTTCTCCCCAACATCCGGAGTTCCCCAGGGATCCATTCTCGGTCCTCCTCTTTTCCTTTTTTTTATTAACGACTTACTAACGTTGCTCAAATGCCCTACCTTGCTTTATGCTGACGACCTGAAACTTTTCATCAATGTATCTGATATAGACGATTGTTTGGCCTTGCAAAGTGACTTAGACAATCTTCATTCTTGGTGTACCTACGTTAAACGAGCTTCACCTCAACATCGATAAATACTCTTTTATGATTTATTCTCTAAAAGAATTCCCTCTTTTGTTTGCCTACAAAATAAATGGCATTCTACTGGGTAGTGCTTCTTCTGCAACAGATCGTGGTGTTGTTTTCGACACAAAACTCAGATTCTCTGATCATTACACCTTCATAATAAAAAAGGCTGAAAAGCTCTCTGGATTTGTGTTGCGGTGTTCTGTCAATTTTCGTTCATTGCGCACGGGCACCAACCTATTCATCTCGCTAGTCCGTAGTGTGCTTGAATACGCCTCAGTTGTTTGGTCTCCTTTTACACAGACTTCCTCCGACGCTCTGGAGACTGTACAACGAAAACTCACCAAATTCCTTTAATTTAAATTTAACCTCCCATATAAGTCCTATACCGAAAGATTAATCTTTCTTCAAATGACGTCATTGCGTAAGAGAAGAATATTCCTTGATGAAGAACACGGTCTATCGCTGTTTTTAAACCTCCCTCTGCTGTTATTTCTGTATATTTTAACTCGCATCTTTTACGTATCATGTGGAACTATGACAGGTTGGAGCTTGGTCCTATACCCACTTCTTTCCAAGCTTTCAAACGTCTTCTTATAGAAAAAAATAACGTAACTGAAATTATGTTCTGATTCAATATATAGGGTGGTCCATCTAACGTTTGCTTTTTGAACTATCGATAATTTTGACTTTGATATTTCGAATGTCATTGTCAATGTGTCAGATATTTAGTAGAAGGTTTGCGGTTTACGAAATGGTTAAGTTTAAGCAAAACTGTCGCATTTGGGGTTCAGAAAATCCGGCGTAACCGTTAATGGTGTCCGCTATCGCGGCATGTTGGAAGACTTTTTCTTTCCCCGAATGGAAGAGGAAGACATAGACGACATATGGTTCCAGCAGGACGGCGCGTCATCGCAGTTTTCCGCTTTTTAAAAATTTGCATATACTTCCTTTGATACATTTATATTGCTATAAAATTTTGAAAGTATTTTTTATTCGGAGTGGTTATCTTGATATACGCACCTCAAGTATTTATAGTCTACGTCAATCTTTCCAAGTTAATGTACCGCGCCATTACAAAGTTTCCTATCTGAAATTTTTCACATGCTCCGCACCTCGGTTATTTAATAAGCTGCCACCTACTATTAGAGGCATTCGATTATTACCCAAATTCCTTTCTGAATTAAAATCATGGCTCTTAAATTATGATCATGTTGATATCTTTACGATTTGAATAGTTTAGTATGTTTTTGTTCTTTATATCCTTACTTTACGCGTTTTTTTTTTTTGTATTTTTTACTACTAACTTTATTCTTTTTGCTTCCTAACTGCCTTTTTTAAGTTGTATTATTTTATCTTATTTTTTTGTTTTATTATGTATTATTTGTATATTGACTTTATTTTTACCCACAACTTTTCTCTTTTTCGTATTTTTATTTAACAATACATTCGAAACTAATTTTTATTAAATTATAGAATGTATTTTATTTATTTCTCCGATTATTTAATTTTGTATTTAGTTTTTTTTTTTTATTTATTTTTATTGTATATTCATGATCATTTTTCTTGTATTATTGTATTTTTTAATGAGGAGGAATAAATCTTATATTGAATTGAATTGAATTGAAAATCGCATAATCAGCAGAAACGGCGATGTCAACTGGCCGCCTCGCAGCTGCGATTTGACCCCGTTGGACTATTTTGTGTGGGGTGCCGTCAAGGATAAGTGTTACGCCAACCACCCAGAGACGATTGACGACCTAAAGCACGAGATTGAAGTCGCCATCAGGGCCATTGAGGGCCATACCATCGAAAATGTGCTTAAAAATTGGGTCGACCGAATGGGCTACTGTAAAGCCAGCCGAGGCAGCCATATGAACGAAGTGGTGTTTCATACATAAACCGCAATGTTAAGGCTATCCAATAAAATAAAAAAAATTGAAAAATATATACTCGTTGTTTTTTATAGCGATTTTAAAACGCAAATCTTTCGTGGGCCACCCTATAGTACAAAATTTGTAATAGGCTTAATTTTTTTATTGTATTTTTTATTTTCTCTCTCTCGAATTTACTTACCTTCATATGTTTACTTTCTTTAAGATTAATCCGTTCCTTTAAAAACTGTATTATTAGGTTATCACCTGTTCAGTTTGTTTTGTTAAATAAATAAACAAACAAACAAACAAATAGAGTTTATTTGAATATTTCGGCGTTAGAATAGAACATAAATTAGAATATTTTCATTTTAGACCTCCTTTAAAAGCTCCATAACTTTTGAAAGAACGCTAGCTAAGCCGTAAAATTTTGTATAAGTATTCACAACAAGTTTAAGACAATTTCAACGTAAACATTGAGTCGCTCCAGTCAAGCACCTCCATTATCCCCATATTTAAATTTTTCAAAACGGCATATCCATAACTCCCCCCAAAATTGAAGCAGAGTGCTAAATTTTGGTTTGTTGCGATTGGAGGTCATAGTCACCCCACCCACCAAAAATCAGCTCATTTGGATGAAAACTAAGGGTATCTCCCATCCAAAGTGACCCATCAGGAGTTTGTTCTACGTACTACTCATTTTAAAAACTGTAGAACAAAGTGGTCATGGGTCACTTTGTATGGGAGGTACCCTTAGTTTTTATCCGAATGAGCTGATTTTTGGTGGGTGGGGTGACTATGACCTCCAATCGCAACAAACCAAAATTTAGCACTCTGCTCCAATTTTGGGGGGAGTTATGGACATGCCGTTTTGACAAATTTAAATGGGGGGATAATGAGGGTCCTTGACCGAAGCGACTCAGCGTTTACGTTAAAATTATTTTAAACTTGTTGTTAATACTTGTACAAAATTTTACGGCTGAACTAACATTCTTTGAAAAGTTATGGAGCTTTTAAAAAAGGTCTAAAATGAAAATATTGTTATATATTTCTCGTCTATTCTAGACGTTCCAGTGGGTTCGATAGATTTTCGCGTACACGACAATGAATAACACTCGCTTTACTGTAACACGATTTATTACAACCACACGGATATACACGGTTTACAATTTATACTAATTACTTCACTAATTATTGACTCGACATTATTCACGGCTAAAACTAGACTGACTGACTGGCTCTAGTCGACGCCCTTATATACCCATTTTCGATGTTCTGGAAACTTCGGCCAATAAGTTGTCTCGCTAGTGATACTAGCGCCATCTGGTGCTCAGTAGGGAATACAATTTGGGTTGGCGTAGCGCCATCTGTTGCCAATTTGGGTTGACGTATCCTAGACACCCAACATTACCCCCTCCTTAAACCTGTTCGTCCCGAACAGAACACGCTTCGGTCTCTTCCGTATCATTGCCTCGATAGGGTGCCAATCGATCCACATGTATGATCTTCATTTTCGCTCTCGGCTTCCGATGCTCGTCCTTTTACAGCTGCACAACTCGTACACCGGCTGCACCACTCCTCAACGTCACCTCGAACGTCCACCCAGTAGAATCGTTTGTTTCCCGATCCACATACAACGGGAGCAGGTTGTTTCGCACTTCGCCAACTCATTCTTCCGGTTCGCTGCACGCATCTCTTACAGGATGTTCCTGCCTTTCTCGGCATACGACAGTTCCTTTGCAGATGACCATTTTCACCGCAACTCCAGCACCGAATTGAATCGCCGTTGACAACCTTCTTGCAGAGTGTGCCCGCCTTCCTCAGCTGTTCACAGTTACTTCGCACGTGCCCGTGTTCACCGCATTTCCAGCATCGTCTCGAACCTCCGTTTGTAACTTTCTTGCCGAATGTGCCTGCCTTCCTCAGTTGTTCACAGGCGCTTCGCACGTGCCCCTGTTGACCGCATTTCCAGCATCGAATCGGAACTTTGTTAACAAATCGTCTCGATACATCGATTCTCCGACAAACGTAATTATCCGTTACTTCTCGAACTCGGTTCGCTCTTTGCCAACTCGTTTTTCTCGCCTGCTGGGCACAATTCTTGCGGAATGTTTCAGCCTTTCTCGGTTGTTGACAATTCTTCCGGACATGACCCTTTTTACCGCAGTTCCAACACCGAATTGCATCTCTGTTGATAGCTTGCCTTGATGCATCCATTCGCTGACAGACACAATCCTCTACCCAGCCAGCATTTAACACATTTGTAATCATTATTTCATGCAACACGCGTAAGCAAATATCGCTTATTCATTCATCACGTTTTCATACAAGCAGTATATGACGATGTCCCCCTATTTCATGTATATACGCATTTGCGCCTTATTACGGGTAATCATTATAAAATCGTTATTCGTAAACATTATGTAATAGTTAAGTATCATATATTCAATGCATCAATGAATAATTAAAAAAATAAATACGGGCGACGGAGAGTCTTGAACTCATAACCCTATGCACCGAAGGTGCGCGCCCTAACCCCTGCTCCAGCCAGACTATATGAATGATCATGATTTATTCGTGATTCTAATCACCCCAGCAACAAAAATCACACTTGAGGAGAAAACCATTATATTTCCTATATGCATGATCCGTCGACATTCCTTCAGCTGACCATCATGTATCTAACTTTCAATGCGTCCTATCGATACATAATGCCGATTCGTGATTCATGAAGTAAAGCTTATTTGTCGCTATGTTCACGGTACATGAGGCCGTTGCTGGCTGGGTACTACTTCTCGGGCTTGCACACAATTACGGGTGGCTTGCTTCGCAGCTTCAAAAGTCAGGCTGTATGCAAGTGCGTCCCCGATCGTTCGCTTGTCAGCTAGCCTTAACGCCTGTTGTAGTTCACGGTCAAGGATAGCCGAAGTGAATACATCCACTGTTGTTTCATTCCGATGTTCAGGTTCCGAGGTCGGGTATGACAAAAGAGCCAGCCGCTCAATGTCTTGAGCCAATTGCTGCAGTGTTTCTCCTGGCTTCTGTATCCGGTTTCGAAGCTGTGATCGATATATTTGCTTCATGTGCTCGTCACCGTATCGCCCATCCAACGCCTTCACAAGCTCCACATAAGATGTCTGCAGTGGAGCAGGAATCGATTGCAGGATTTCAGCAGCAGGTCCTCTCAATGCTAGAACAAGAGCCGTGGCACGCTCACTGTCCGACCAACCATTTACCACTGCAGCAGCCTCATACTGGGTTTTGTAGATGTTCCAAGACATTCGTCCATCGAAAGTCGGCGCTTTCAGGCTTTTAATCGTCGGGTCAGGTTTTATTTCTGCACTCGTTCTCGATGTTTCTGGTTGGCTATTCGGCTTCTGGAAATCTTCAACTACTACGAAACTCTGCTGGTGATGGTTAACGTTCGTTGTTTTTAAACGTTCCAGATCGTTTTTTAACTTATGAACTTCTTCGGACAGGTCACTCTGGAATTTCAGAACCTCTGTCTTGATTCTCTCGGAATTTTCTAGAGCCTTCTCGTCTATTATTTTCAAGACTTCCGTTTGTTGTTTTTCAAATTGCTGTTTAAGGCTGCTAAACGCTTCTTCCGATTTTGCTATACGTTCTTCCAGCTTTGCCATTATTGAAGTCTCCGATCCCGCAATTCGTTGGATGAGTGCCTCCTCAGTCTTGGCTGACCGTTCATTCTGTTCTTTCAGTTCGGACTTTATCGATTCCTCCATCTTGGCTGATCGTTCACTTAATGCGATGAGAGCCTCCTCAGACTTCACCGACCGCTCATTCATCTTGCTCATTGCTTCCTCCGACTTGGCTGATCGTTCATTTTGTTCCTTCAGTTCGGACTTTAGCTCCGCCTTCATTGATATTAGAAACTGCATCATAGGATCCATGACTTGTTCTGCACTTGGCTCGCAGATGTCTTGCTCCTCCAGAAACTCTACCGTATGGGGATCCTGTCCTTCCTCTCTCAGTGCATCTATCAGCCGTGCAAGCAACGCGCTTTTGTTTCCTGAAGTCGACAAATTCCGTTTCGCCAGCTCACGCTTCAATTCGGCCGTTGTTAGTTGCGAGATATTACGCGGCATTTTGTTTCTCGACTTTAAACTGTCCACAGTTCAATTTTACACGAATCGAACTTTCTCGAATGTTACGGCACTAATTCACTTTCGAGAAGTTTCTCTGTCCACAATAGTCCGACACGAAGTTCGTAAGTTCACTTTCCAGAACTTTCCGTCACGAACTTTCCCGAAAATTCTCGTCCAGTTCTCGAATGTTCACTAACACACGCAATTTCACGTTTACCGGATCTCTTCGCACTAGTCCGACACGATTGCGTTCACTTTCCAGAATTTTCCGTCGCGAACTTTCCCGAAAATACTCGTAGAATTCTCGAATATTCCCGAACGCACTCGACACACAGTTTCACGCAACGAATTTGTCCACGCTATTTCAACGCGACCGCGTAAGTTCACAATCCAGAACTTTCCAACGCGAACTTTCTCGAAAAATCCCGTCGAGCTCTCGAATATTCAGAATTCACTAGACACTCGCAGTTTCACGTCGTATATTCCGCACACGAGTCACACTACACCGTACTTGGAAATCCCACTTCTGACACCAATTGTTATATTTTTCTCGTCTATTCTAGACGTTCCAGTGGGTTCGATAGATTTTCGCGTACACGACAATGAATAACACTCGCTTTACTGTAACACGATTTATTACAACCACACGGATATACACGGTTTACAATTTATACTAATTACTTCACTAATTATTGACTCGACATTATTCACGGCTAAAACTAGACTGACTGACTGGCTCTAGTCGACGCCCTTATATACCCATTTTCGATGTTCTGGAAACTTCGGCCAATAAGTTGTCTCGCTAGTGATACTAGCGCCATCTGGTGCCCAGTAGGGAATACAAATTGGGTTGGCGTAGCGCCATCTGTTGCCAATTTGGGTTGACGTATCCTAGACACCCAACAATATTCTAATTTATGTTCTATTCTAACGCCGAAATATTCAATTGAACTCTAATGTGTTATATACTCAACTGTCAACTGTCAACGCGACGCGCAAAACTGCTTTTGACAGCCGTCTATATTTTCACCGTGATAGAGCCGTACTATTTTGCTCTTTTTATAAAAAAACCCGTTTAGACACTTTTGCTTAAAGTGGTAGTGTGTTGTACTTGGAGTGATCCTCAAACTGTGATCATCAGTGTGCTACTTGGAAGATAAAGAAACTTTCCTTCTAAGTTTGCGTGAGTGTGTGTGTGCTCATTTTCGGCCTTTTGACAATACTTATATCAAGTTGGCTAACGACTATCTCCAAAACCATTTCGGAATAGTTTCGATCGGCGACAAATCGTTAGCTCCTATTTGCTCTGCACTTAAAAAATGGGAGCTATCCTATTTATTTAATTATAGTAAGTTGAACTTTCGGAGTATCAAGTTGGCGAAAAAGATCAGATTATCTCTGCACGACCTCGAAACCGTTACGGAATAGTTTTGATCGGTGGCAAATCGTTAGCTCCTATTTGTTCTGCACTTAAAAAAATGGGAGCTATCGTATTTATTTAATTATAGTTAGTTTTGATTCGGACTATCAAGTTGGCGAACGATGTTCAAAAAATGATCGGATTGGTATAAATGTGGTATCAATAGAAAGGGAACGTTAGCTATTTTCATTTTTTGGAGTGGAGCGAACGAAAAACACGACTATTCGTTAGTTATTAACGATTATCTATTCGGTTCGAGTCCTGACTATGGCCAACAGATGGCCAAGCAAACATTTTCCTAGACTCGAATCAGATCAAGCTTTAATTGAATTAAATTTTTGTGGCGAATTCGGAGTGTGATATTGGCTGAAAAATGATGTGAATAAGCTTTGAGCTTTACAGAGGTGATAGTTTTGGAACCACTGCACGCAAATAATAAATCGTAAGTCATGCCGTATTGCAAGTGCATACAGCACATCGCACAATTTCTGCGATATGGACATGACCTACGACAACATTATCTGTCGTCTACATTGCACGGGCAGTGCAATTCGTATCAACAATAGCAATGGACTTGTAGATATGTATGCACTCCGTCCATCTAAAAATCTCTTGTATGTACTATTGTTGATGTGATTTGCATTGTCAAGCTACACTGATGACGATAGATGATGTACATGATACATGCACCCACTGTGCATAGGTTGCCGTGATAGCGGACTATCGGGGAGATACGGATATGTATGTCATTTATCGAATGCTGGCGGAATGTTTTTTTTTGGTAAGCCTAGTACTGACATCGAGAGTGAAATTTTTGTCTGCTGCGATTTTTTCAATGAAAATGTATCCTTACTATCGTGGAATATGTGGGGAATGCTGGGGAATTACATAAGCTACAATCCGGGGAAACAGTTTCATAAATTTTCTCTGCCATTTTATGTATTTTTTTCCGATTCCACGGTTATTTCATCGTGAAATGTCAAATGACTGGCGAATCGAAAAATAATACATAAAATAGCCGAGGAGAATTATGGAACCGGTCTCGGGTTGTAGCTTATGGAACTCCCCACCGTTTGTGACATATTCCACGACAGTAAGTATGCATTTTTTTATAAAATCGCAGCGGGAAAAATTTCACTCTCGATCTTTATTCAGCCCTTTAGCATGCCTTTCATTTTTTTTAGGTGAACGAACTTGGGCCGTAAGATTGGTTGGTTGAAGGATTGGAAAATGAGTGGCGAATGGCACAGGATGGAAAGTTATTGGTGGCGAAAGCCGACTTATGTGAAGTTGGCCGGGTAAATCTTCCAATCACGTCGAAACGTTTGTGCCGGATGCGGAAACGTTTGTGCCGGATTGTGCCACCTTAATTTTCGTTTGTGCCTCGCTAATTATTTAATTATAGCATGTTGAAATTCAGAGTGTGAAGTTAGCCTGTAAGTGTAAAAATTTGCTCGGATGGGAATAAATTTGGTATCAATCGAAAGGAAATCGTTTGTGCCATTATTTGTGCGTTTGTGCCGCCTTAAAACGCAAGAACTCACGAGAAATAAAGGAAAAACCGACTGGTTTATGTCTTGAGTAAGAGTGCAATGTTATACACAAGCCCATTGTGAACTTAGTCTGCAGAATGTGAAGTTAGCCTGTAATTTTCTGGGATAAGAATAAATTTGGTATCAATCGAAAGGAAATCGTTTGTGCCATCATTCCTGCGTTTGTGCCGCCTTAAAACGCAAGGACTCACGAGAAATAAAGGAAAAACCCGACTGGTTTTTTGTCTCGACTAAAAGTGCTATGTTGTACACAAACCCATTGTGAGCTTTATCTCACGTGCCGTTAGGCTCCATCCGGACTGGTTGTTGTCATTGCATCCAAACTGACCGCCATTTGGTTGTCCGTCCAGTTTTGATATTCAATACGGCAAAAGTTTTTTTGCTGCAATTTTGCAAACTTTTCTTTTGTTTTGTGAGAAATTGAATAATTGTTAAATGGCCGAGTAATATATCAAACGCGCAGATTCCGATTTTGATAATTAAATTTAAATAATCTCCAAAATTAAAGTTTGGGTATGTCATTTTCAGCCTCCATTTGGTTGCTAGTGTAGATGCTAAGTATAGTTGCTAAATGGCGATCCGTGATGCCAGTTTTTGGATGCGCCTCCATTTAGAACTCAGTTTAGATGAAATGTCAAATGTCAATTTGACGTCCAGATCGTGTCATTACCGAGATCAATGCGTTGTTTTTTCAAGTTGCACATCTACGATTGCGAAAAATATAATGAAATGGAATTATTTTAATAAATAAAATAACAATTGAATTGACTAAACACAACTTTTAGTTGGTTCTCTTTTTTTAAGGTGACGAAAAAATTAAAAAAAAAACCGACCGACGAGTCGGTTTTTTGGTACCGATTCACTTTAACCATCAGCCGGTTTTTTTTTTCAAGTTTTCAAGTTACCGGGTTAAAACCGACTGAAGAGTCGGTTTTTTGGTACCGAACTAAAAAACGACTGACAAGTAGGTTTTTCAGTACCGAGTTAAAAAGAACCGACGAGTTTGTTTTTTGGTACCGAGTTAAAAAGAACCGATGAGTCGGTTATTTGATACCGAGTTAAAAAGAACCGACGAGTCGGTTTTTTGGTTCCGAGTTAAAAAGAACCGACGAGTCGGTTGAAGTTGGGTGAAATAGGTAATTTATGAAAACATGCAGAGCAATGAAACCTAGTTTGAAGCGAATGAAACCTAGTTTGAAGCTCAAAAGAGTGCGCTTTTGAGGCTGCCGTCCCCAAAATGGAATGCCTGTTTTCTCGAGGAAATACGCGTCCGATTAACATTACAGAAATACTAAGGTAAATTTAGGTCGAAGCCTTGTCTTTGACATCAAATTCGGAATCAGCGACCCAAATTTACCTTAGTGTTTCTACCACGCCGACTGGACGAGCATTTCCCCGAGAAAACAGGGGTAAAATTCTGTGGCCGGCAACCCCAACAAAAAATTTTCGTGTTTTCGATCTCAAATTTGGAATCAGTAACCCAAAATTCTTTTAATGTTTCTTGACAAGCCGATTGGACGAGTATTTCCCCGAAGAAGGGAAATGGTACCATTTCGGGGCGGGCAACCCCAAATTTTTTTTTCTTGTTTTTGACATCAAATTTGGAATCAGCGACCCAAATTTACCTTAGTGTTTCTACCACGCCGATTGGACGAGTATTTCCCCGAGAAAACAGGGGTACCATTTCGGGGCGGGCAACCCCAAACATTTTTTTTTTCTTGTTTTTGGCATCTAAATTCGGAATCAGCGACCTAAATTTACCTTAGTGTTTCTACCACGCCTATTGAACGGGTATTTCCAAGAGAAAACAAGGGTACCATTCTGGGACGGGTAACCCCAAATAAAATACGACCTAAATTTACCTTAGTGTTTCTGCCATGTTGATCGGACGCGTATTTCCTCGAGAAAACAGGCATTCCATTTTGGGGACGGCAGCCTCAAAAGCGCACTCTTTTGAGCTTCAAACTAGGTTTCATTGCTCTGCATGTTTCCATAAATTACCTATTTCACCCAACTTCAACCGACTCGTCGGTTCTTTTTAACTCGGAACCAAAACACCGGCTCGTCGGTTCTTTTTAACTCGGTACCAAATAACGGACTCGTCGGTTCTTTTTAACTCGGTACCAAAAAACAAACTCGTCGGTTCTTTTTAACTCGGTACTGAAAAACCTACTTGTCAGTCGTTTTTTAGTTCGGTACCAAAAAACCGACTCTTCAGTCGGTTTTAACCCGGTAACTTGAAAACTTGAAAAAAAAACCGGCTGATGGATAAAGTGAATCGGTACCAAAAAACTCGTCGGTCGTTTTTTTTTTAATTTTTTCGTCACCTTAAAAAAAGAGAACCAACTTAAAGTTGTGTTTAGTCAATTCAATTGCTATTTTATTTATTAAAATAATTCCATTTCATTATATTTTTCGCAATCGTAGATGTGCAACTTGAAAGACAACGCATTGATCTCGGTATTGACACGATCTGGACGTCAGATTGACATTTGACATTTCATCTAAACTGAGTTCTAAATGGAGGCGCATCCAAAAACTGGCATCACGGATCGCCATTTAGCAACTATACTATACATCTACACTAGCAACCCCAAACATTTTTTTTTTCTTGTTTTTGGCATCTAAATTCGGAATCAGCGACCTAAATTTACCTTAGTGTTTCTACCACGCCTATTGAACGGGTATTTCCAAGAGAAAACAAGGGTACCATTCTGGGACGGGTAACCCCAAATAAAATACGACCTAAATTTACCTTAGTGTTTCTGCCATGTTGATCGGACGCGTATTTCCTCGAGAAAACAGGCATTCCATTTTGGGGACGGCAGCCTCAAAAGCGCACTCTTTTGAGCTTCAAACTAGGTTTCATTGCTCTGCATGTTTCCATAAATTACCTATTTCACCCAACTTCAACCGACTCGTCGGTTCTTTTTAACTCGGAACCAAAACACCGGCTCGTCGGTTCTTTTTAACTCGGTACCAAATAACGGACTCGTCGGTTCTTTTTAACTCGGTACCAAAAAACAAACTCGTCGGTTCTTTTTAACTCGGTACTGAAAAACCTACTTGTCAGTCGTTTTTTAGTTCGGTACCAAAAAACCGACTCTTCAGTCGGTTTTAACCCGGTAACTTGAAAACTTGAAAAAAAAACCGGCTGATGGATAAAGTGAATCGGTACCAAAAAACTCGTCGGTCGTTTTTTTTTTAATTTTTTCGTCACCTTAAAAAAAGAGAACCAACTTAAAGTTGTGTTTAGTCAATTCAATTGCTATTTTATTTATTAAAATAATTCCATTTCATTATATTTTTCGCAATCGTAGATGTGCAACTTGAAAGACAACGCATTGATCTCGGTATTGACACGATCTGGACGTCAGATTGACATTTGACATTTCATCTAAACTGAGTTCTAAATGGAGGCGCATCCAAAAACTGGCATCACGGATCGCCATTTAGCAACTATACTATACATCTACACTAGCAACCAAATGGAGGCTGAAAATGACATACCCAAACTTTAATTTTGGAGATTACTTAAATTTAATTATCAAAATCGGAATCTGCGCGTTTGATATATTACTCGGCCATTTAACAATTATTCAATTTCTCACAAAACAAAAGAAAAGTTTGCAAAATTGCAGCAAAAAAACTTTTGCCGTATTGAATATCAAAACTGGACGGACTACCAAATGGCGGTCAGTTTGGATGCAATGACAACAACCAGTCCGGATAGAGCCTAACGGCACGTGAGATAAAGCTCACAATGGGTTTGTGTACAACATAGCACTTTTAGTCGAGACAAAAAACCAGTCGGGTTTTTCCTTTATTTCTCGTGAATCCTTGCGTTTTAAGGCGGCACAAACGCAGGAATGATGGCACAAACGATTTCCTTTCGATTGATACCAAATTTATTCCCATCCGAGCAAATTTTTACAATTACAGGCTAACTTCACACTCTGTTCACAATGGGCTTGTGTACGGTTTTTCCTTTATTTCTCGTGAGTCCTTGCGTTTTAAGGCGGCACAAACGCAGGAATAATTGCACAAACGATTTCCTTTCGATTGATACCAAATTTATTCTTATCCCAGAAAATTACAGGCTAACTTCACATTCTGCGCAGACTAAGTTCACAATGGGCTTGTGTATAACATTGCACTCTTACTCAAGACATAAACCAGTCGGTTTTTCCTTTATTTCTCGTGAGTCCTTGCGTTTTAAGGAGGCACAAACGCACAAATAATGGCACAAACGATTTCCTTTCGATTGATACCAAATTTATTCCCATCCGAGCAAATTTTTACGCTTACAGGCTAACTTCACACTCTGAATTTCAACATGATATAATTAAATAATTAGCGAGGCACAAACGAAAATTAAGGTGGCACAATCCGGCACAAACGTTTCCGCATCCGGCACAAACGTTTCGACGTGATTGGAAGATTTACCCGGCCAACTTCACATAAGTCGAAAGCCGTGTGGTCGTTCCGTAGAGCCGTTTTTTCCTCTTTGTTCCTTTTTTTCGGTTGGCGCCTTGTTTTCATTTTCATTCATTTTTTTTTAACTTAGTTTTTTTTTTATTTTGTGTGAAACTCGTCAATGATCGATCGGCGACAGCGACACTTGTAATTTATTTTTGCATCATTTTCTTTGGATTTTCACATTGTTTTTGAATTTGTTTTTGTTTTTTCCTCTTTCATTTGCGAGCTTGTTTTTAATTTAATAATGTCCCTCTGAACCACTTTTTTTATTAGAGTTATTCCGTGTCCCTTCGTCGTTCCTACTCCTCCTCTCCATAGGTGGGTAATCTAGGACTAGGGTTCAAACCCCCACGACCTGGTCTGGCCGGGACCGGTGCCACCGAACTTAGCATCTTGGTCAAAGAAGAAAATTGTTGTTGCAATGACCGCGGCTCGAACATTGAGCCGTGGTTCGCAACAAGTTGTCAGATGTCAAATCTGTCAGGTGTGACTTTTGTTTCCTCAGCTTTTGCATCGAGTCTTCTGTAAGCTTTCGTCCAAAAAGGGCGTGACGTGTTGAGGTGCTTCAAATTGTTGTGCAGTAGCCTTCAATTTAGGGATGGGACTTTTGGACAAAAATACCGGTTGTCCGGTTATTCCGGGTATTTTCCTCATCGGTTATACCGGCTCGGTTTAACCGGCCAAAAATACCGGTTATTGAAATAACCGGTTAAAAACCGACTAACAAAGAAAAGGCCCTCCTGTTCTATAATTTTCCATATTTTCCATATATTTTTTCTATATTTAAGATAGCATTGTGACCGCAGCGTAACTTATTAGGAAACCAGGCACCTCGCATTAACATTATTTCTTAAAACAGGACATTTTGCGCAAAAATGTGAAAATTTGCACAAATAATGAAAGTTTCAATAGGAAACAATAAATTTAGGCGATACGGAATTTCTAATTGTAATAGAAAAACTCAGCTGGATTCGATGTACTAATTTTATGGTGAAGCTGTGCATCCTGCATCAAACGGATTAAAATTCCATTCGTTGATTTGGCAGAGTGCAGAGTTTAACAGGTTGAGTCCCGGCGTCCAGTTAGCTGGACACCTGAGTCAATAACTATAGCCAGCGTTCAGTATACTGGGCACTTACATTCATGTATTTCTATGGCTTTTGGAATAACTTTGGGAAATAGTTTTGGAATGAAATTAAGGCCTCGATGTGTGACAAGAGTTTCGTTCTTCTTTCACCTTTGGAATTGTTACCAGAGAGCATGTGCAGCTTGCAGAGTTGTGCATCTTATTTGGACCTGTATTTCTGTTCCGTTTACCTTATACGTAAAAAAAAATTTGAAAATATAATACCCGATATCGACAAATGATAAAAATATAATAATAAATTGGTATTTTCTAAATATTCGAGTGTCGAAGCTGAGCCGTTTGTATGGGCGTTCGGTTTATATGGACGAAATACTTTTGTATTGCCCAACCGTCCGACGCTATCCGAAACAATGTCGGGACTCAACCTGTTAAGCTTTATCCACACTGCCAATTGGCAGCTCGCGATGCCAACTGGAAGTTGTCATTGCATCTACACTGACTGTCATTTGTGCGGCCGTCCAATTTCCCAGTCTTCTCGAATTCAAAGTGACAATTTTGTTCGTTTTTTGTTTGAAATAGTGTAATTTTCTAATGGCAATAATTTAAACGCGCGTTGTCCCATTTTAACATTTAAAAAAAAAAACAAAATGAAAGTAGTTTGGTTATATCATTTTCAGGCTCCATTTGGTGGCTAGTGTAGATGGTAAGCAGCTCACGACGCCGACGCCTGTTTTTTGACGAGCTACCATTTGGAGGTAATATAGGTACAGCTTTAAATACATTTTAATTTGTGGATTCGCTACTTATGTGCGCCGTTCGACTAACTTACTCCATTAAATCGAACACCCAGTGCAATGAAGTTTTTTTTGGAAAAATTCTAAGTTTAGTTTTACCAAATAGACCTTTTTATTGCACTAGCTGCTTGTTCTCTGTTGAAATATTGTGTGGAAATTTGGAATGTGCGCCAATTCACGGTTTTTCCATTTTAAAAATAGTACCGGTTAATAACCGGGCAAAAATAGTACCGGATATAACCGGTTTTTTTAATTGAAACTACCGGTTATTCATAATAACCGGTTATTAATTTCCATCCCTACTTCAATTGCTCGCGCATAGAACAAATGCGGTGTTGAGGATTTGTGTCTGAAGTGGCAACACAGTGGAGTGATTGTGGAACGGTTTTGAGGAGCCGAGGCCCATGTTCAGAACGATCGTAATGGAAGACTCAATCATAAGTGAAATTGTCTAAAAAAAATACCAAGGCCACATCGTTGGCAAAATTTAAGTGAAAAAAAAAGAACAAAAGACAATCCTCCAAAAAAAAAAGAAGTGAAAAATAAAAAATCGTATAACCATAAAATCTACATACATATACTGGCAGTACAATCCTCATAAAAGAGGATTAAACAACCGGTCGTGGTCTGTAGCCCCACCTGTGGACTTCTGCATAAGCAGCGGTGACATTACGGACAAAGCACAGCCTTGGCCAAAGGAGAAAAAAAACGTTTGCATCGAAACTCGATGAAGGATTGCCTTACCATTGATTGACCTTGCCAAAACCATTTTAAATGTGAATTGTCACTGATGATTGTCTTCCTGAGGCTATGCTGGTGAGATGCTAGCTGAACAGACCAGCGGGGTCGTGGAGGTTTGAACCCTGGTCCTAGATTAGCCACCTAGAAGAGGGTTATGAAGGGGAGGAGTAGGAAGGAGGAAGGAATGCGCCCATCAGTGGCGGTTACTCCTTAGGAGCACATGAGCACGTGGGGTTCACGTGCTCATCATAACCATCACATCGTAAAATTGCTTTCCTACCTAAAATTTTATATCATAGAATTTAAAGCAAAACTTCAAATTTATTTAAAAATCGATGTCATGTATCTTAAACCCGCGAAGAGTAACCGAAATATTGACAACACAAGTCAAAGAACAAGCCACCTATTCTCTAATCGCACGTGCGGTTAGAGTTGCTTGTACCCATCATCCGTTTCCATACGATCCTATGCGATGTCCCATAGTATCAATCGACGCAGACTCGCTGGCATAGGAGCACACAAAATATGTGCGAACAGTGGAAGAATTGCGTGCGAGCTTCAGAATCGGTGATGTTTTTTCGGTTGATTTGTTGTGAATTGATGCATTTTGCATTGTTTGTATGAATATTTATGATTACATCATATTAATTGCTCAGTTTTTTCTTCTTTATGTGGAAAGGTATGGGCTCATAAATTTAAATAGGGCAAAAGTAATGACGAATGTACTCGTATTAAGTATGGCTATGTAGTAAACAATATTTACAAATTTATATTTCTAATTTGGAAACATGTATGGATGATGTAGTGTTACCAACAAAATAATCGTGATTGAGTAGTATTTTGTAATTAAAAATTGTTTAACCCATGATGTACAATTTTTGTACACAATTTTAGAGCTATATTCTTAGTATGTGTTGCTGATTATGTATGTGCTCTGATTAAAATCCGTTAAAAAAATCTGATGCATAATTTGATACAATTATATGAGTGGTTCAAAAATGAATGTTTGGAACTAGAACTCTGATATTTACTTTTGTGTATCTATTATTCGAGAAATAATTGAAAAAACATTGAATTTTTAATTTATTGAATTCACATGCATAGTGAAAGAAAACCGTTTCTATCTGTAACTATATTAGCAGAAATTAAATATTAATTTATTTTCTGTTGTAGTTCAAGATATTACGCTTCTTATCTTACTAAATTCGATCATTTTTATTGGCCTAAATTTAATAACCACAAAAAATCTCTATTTGTATAAAAAAAGCTAATGAAGCCGAAAAGAAAATTCTTCAATTAAAAAAGAGGTACAAAATGGTGCAAAGTACAAGTGTTTGCCAACTGGTTTGTTAAGCAAGTGAAGATTTATTCTCGGTGCATTTAATTTTATACATAATTTTTGCTTACTTGCTAAATTCGTTACATTAAGTTGCACAATGCAATGTTATGTCTTTATACATTATGTTGTGTCTTATTTCATTCAGATACATATATTTCTATTGTTACATTATGGGTGCATGTGCATTTAGACAAAAGATACAATTTCATTTTGTGGATCAGCAGCGTGATAATAAATTTTTATGTGTGAGAATTCGAATCTGATGACTGATACAAAATATTAAATGTTGGACAAATGACATTGATGTATGATATATGTGATATGTGATAAATGATATATGTATACATAATAGGATGTACAATTCTTGATATACAAATTGTGTAGTATTGAACACTCCCGCGCGTTGAAAACTCATGGGGTTTCAATATTTGAGGAATGACCAAGTTGAAAATTTACACGTCTTGGTGCCGGGTCAGGGGGAAGATCAGCGATGTTGCATTCACTGTGCTTCCATTTATTAATCATTAATTTTACTATAAATGCTAATATAAAAATTAATATTAAGCTTAATGATAAAGTGCTCATTGCATAGTGGTGAACATGTTTTTCAATCTGATTTGGAAGATACTCATTAAGTTTTAATTTTTGTAAAGATATGTTTAAGGCCGTAATATCGTCAATATAATTATTTGCCAATGGAGTTCGAAAGAGTTCGATTGATTTATTTTTGATAAAGGTTTTCTCAAATTGTGCTATATCTAATGTAACTGAGGCAGGAAAAGATGCATTAGATTGCAAGGATTGGTAGCTGTGCGCAGAGATAGTCATGGAATCATATTTGATAATACAATTGGATATGAATCTTAAAAGACCTATTCCCGAAAGAACTTGTTGTTGAGATTGAGAATCACATACAAGGTTTATCGTGGTTTCAGTGTCGAATTGATAAATCCAGGTATTCGGATCATGGAGTTGGAGCCATGTGTCCGATTGGGTTGTCTCATCGATTGTACATGTTGATGGTATGCTCCCTCGTTTGTTCATAATATCGATTTCGCATTTGGAAGGTCCAGATGTCTTGTGATATATTTTGTGCTTTCGGTCGCATATGTAACTTCCGGTAAATATTTGGAAGCACTGCTCAAGGTCTTCCCCGGAAAGAGGATAGTAGTAGTCGCGATATAAACTTACAGCGATAAGATCACTAGCCGTTCTTATCTTCAAGCTTGCTCCCGAACTCTTCATTGCGATTGGAACTATGTTAAAGATCTGAAAAATGTCTCTGCTTAGCAAGGGAAGCTGCACATTGAATAATATGTGGTCAGGGGTTATTCTCGCCCTTACTGTCATGATCATATATAGTTGTAATAGCTCAACTTGGCTTCTTCCCTTTGGAATAGTGAGTGCAGAGTCTATATGTTCTCTGATTAATGAAAGCTCTCTGCGCAGCTGAGTAGGTGAGAGAACCAATGGACTAATTCTTTTGTTGTGACAGTCTGTGAGAACTTGAAAGATGTCGGATTGAGTTTTCTGATAGTTGGTTGCCATTAACGTAAAATGTAGAGATAGTAAATTGAATAGCTGAATGCTTTCATCATGACTTATTATCCTGTTGGTTGCATTCAAAGCGCTCCTAAGAGTATTCAAGCTGTCATTTATAATAGAGAGTTGCATCTCTCTATACACCTTATCGTGCTTAATAACGTTGATTGTTGAGTCTATGATTGATGTCTGGTTTTTTAGAAGGTGAAGCAAATGGTTCTCGTTTTCCTTCACGCTGCTTATTGTTTCTGTCATGTGATCAGCGTATTCCTGATCAAGAGTACCAAACAGCTTATTAGCTATTGTTCCAATGATATCAAATGGTGATCGTCGTTGTCGAAAACCTTGGTAATCATTGCTTCGCAAGATTTGGTTGTTTACCTTGATTGTGTCCATGATTTTTTGGAGCTGATTAACAATAGGACTGCAATAGTCGATTTTATTAAGGGCTATGCTCTTGTCGCATAATTCCCTTAACTGTGTTAGTTCTATTTTTAGTTTAGCTGTTTCATTCCAATAGCTCTGGAGGTCATAGTACACCATGATGTTCCATTTATCGACTGCCATTGTCGCCTGTCCTACTTCCTCAAAGTACATTAATGGGCGCTGGTTCCATTGTGTAATTTGTATGTTGTTCGAAATGTTTAAAGAAGTAACGGGAGGTATCAATGTTATACAAATTATCAAAAGGAAATGTAAGATCGTGGTCCCTGAAGTAGTGCTTCGAGTTACTGAATTCGATTGGGAACGGTGGGAGTCAGTGTGGGTGATATTGGTGTTGCTGTCTTTATCAAAACGTTTGTAGTACTCTTGCAATGAACTACATGGCTTGAAGGGGACAGTTTTCCACACAGGGCTAATAGGGTAGATTTTGGGTTTTTTGTTAATCCTTGTTTTGCTGAGTAGTAATGTACTCCTCTTTTGACTACCAGGTACAGACTCGGTGGATAGACAGTTAAGAGATTTGTAAGTGCCTTCGCTGTCTGGGTTTACAGACGGTCCGTTGGTACTAACATTGTCTGCGGCTTTAGGGTCGCGCTTAGGCTGTTTGAATTTCTCTAATCGTTCTCGTTCGGATTTGGAGAAGGTCATGGGCAGACTGCATAGAAGCGACGTTTTGTTTGCTAGTGTAGCGTTTTTGTCAATCAATGCCTTTCCCTTAAGCAATGAAGCGTTTTCCGTACCAGATTGAGGTTCCTTTGAAACTTCCTGATAGCACTTAGTTGCTCTAGAGCCCACGTCATTTATATCGTCTGTATCTACTGGTAAAGGGACCAAGTTATGAATGGCTCGTTTTATAGTGCCCTTCTCGGTAAGAATATCAACTACTCTGACTCTACCATCGTTATCTTTGTGTGTATTTATAACTCTACCAAGTGGCCATTTGAGAGGAGGTGAATGTTCGTCCTTAATGAGCACAAGAGTTCCCGGCTGTAGGTTCGGAGTTGAATTTTTCCATTTATTTCTCAACTGTAGTTCTTGTAGGACTTCCTTACTCCATCTCCTCCAAAATTCTAATTGTTTCTGAGTAACCAGTTCCCATCTTTGTGTGAGTTTTAAAGTAGGTACAAGAGCAAGTGGATTTGGTAAACTTGTTAATGGTTCTCCAATCAAAAAATGTCCTGGAGTGAGTGCCTGTAGATCATCCGGCTTGCTAGAAAGCGGAGTCAACGGACGTGAATTTAGAATTGCTTCTACCTCCGTTATAAGAGTGTTAAGCTCTTCATAGGTTAGAGAGGCGCTCCCAATAGTCCGACGAAGATGATGTTTCGCGGCCTTGACCGCGGACTCCCAAAGACCACCAAAATGTGGAGTTCTTGGGGGAATGAAACACCATTCTATTAGTTGATCGGCACAATGTTGCACTACCTCTTGTTGGAAACCTCCTTTGAAAAATAGGTCATGTACTTCTTGAAGTTCATTCTGGGCTCCAACGAAGTTGGTACCATTATCCGAATAGATTTTGGCTGGTTTTCCACGCCTTGCTATGAAACGTTTGAGTGCTCCTAAAAAGGCGTCCTTCGTAAGGTCAGAAACCAGTTCTAGATGTATGGCTCTAGTCGAAAAGCACACGAAAACTGATATGTACGTTTTCGTAGGCTTCTTACCTCGGATTTTATAATGAATTTGTACTGGGCCGCAAAAGTCAACTCCAACGTTCATGAAGGGACGCGCTGGTTGAACTCTTGTGGTGGGAAGATTTCCCATTATTTGATTAATTGTCTTTGGTCGAAAACGGGCGCATCGAATACATTTATGTACAACAGATTGTGCTAATTTCTTACCGTTTAATGGCCAAAATCGTTGTCTTGCCGAGGCCAACAAAGCTTGTGGACCTGCGTGTAGATTGGTTTTATGAAGATCTGTCATGAGAAGTAGTACGAATTCATCCTTTTCAGGAAGGACAAATGGATGCTTCGCATCGTAGGGAAGATTCGATTCGTGTATTCTGCCTCCTACACGGATAAGTCCTCTGTCATCCAGGAATGCCGATAAGGAAGCTAATTTACTTTTGGATGGCACGGGTTGAAGTTTACGTAATAGTTTTAATTCTTCCGAGAAATGGAATCCTTGAATGATTTCTATGATGCAAAACAATGCTTCCTGTAATTCTCTTGGTTGTAGTTCATTACTATTACGTTGTTTTTGCTTTAGACTATCCTTAAAACGCAGGATGTAGCCTACTACGTGGGTTAATGTATTGAATGAATTTCTATGATTGATTCTTGAAAGAATCTCGCGGGATGCAGTGGTTGCGAGGAGCGTGATTGGTGGAGTAGGTTGTTCTTCACAAGTTTGTACCGAAATTGAATTCGTAACAGGCCAGCTAGTTTGCTCAGAATGCAAAAATTGTGGTCCGTTTAACCACAGATTTGCTGTGAGTAATTGAGACGCACTCAAACCTCTTGTAATCAGATCTGCGGGATTTTCCTTGGTTGGTACATGAAACCATTGATCGGTCCCTGCAGTCTGTTGTATATAGGAAACACGATTGGCTATGAATTTTCTTTGGGATGATGACTGTGATTTAATCCAAGACAGTGCAATCGTTGAATCGCTCCAAAGAAATATAGCATTTATTGGGTTTATTATGTTTTTAATTCTTCGCAACAGCTTAGCCAGAAGATAAGCTGAGGAAAGTTCAAGTCGTGGCAGAGTGGTTTCCTTAAGAGGTGCTACCTTAGATTTCGCACAGAATAGTTTTACTGTTGGATGACCATTGCTGTCAATACTTCTTAGGTAGATGACAGCTCCATATGCCTTTTCGCTAGCGTCGCAGAAACCATGTAGTTCGATTAGGCGTGGATGTTTTTTAGTTAGAACATGTCTTGGTATGGCTATCTTGTTTATTGTCCCTAAATCATCCCGGAATTGAAGCCACTCACTATGAAGAGCTTGTGGTAGGGCTTCGTCCCAGTCTAATCCGAGTTTCCATAATTTTTGCATGTATATCTTCCCAGCTGTAACCACAGGGTTAATTAAACCCAATGGATCATATATTCTGGCAACATCTGATAATATTGCCCGTTTTGTGAATCTCTTTATTTCCAACAGGTTGGTCTTAATCGAAAATTGGTCTTCGCTCGGGCACCATGCAAGGCCTAGCGTTTTGACCTGGTTTAGTGGTGTTTCACCAATGTTAATCATAATTTCTATGTGTTCCTTTGGAACTTCCTCTAATAGCTTGGAGTGGTTTGCACACCATTTTCTCAGTTCAAAACCTCCCCGGCGCAGAAGGCTTGTTAGCTCCTTCTGAATTTCACAGGCCTTTGCTAAATTATTTGACCCAGTCATTACGTCATCGACGTACAAGTCCCGTTTCAATATTTTAGATCCAAGAGGATAAATTTCGGCTTCATCTTCTGCCAATTGATGTAGACACCTTGTAGCTAGGTATGGAGCAGACGAAGTGCCGTAAGTAACCGTGCGTAGTCGAAAATATTTGAGGTCTTCCTTTGGAGAGTCTCTCCAAACTATTAGGTGAAAATTTCTGTCTTTCTCGTCGATGAGTATCTGCCGGTACATTTTGCTTATGTCGGCTACAAATACGTACTTATGTAGTCTAAAGCGTAGCAGAATGGCGAATAAATCGTCTTGTATGGTTGGGCCTACCATTAGTATCTCGTTGAGTGAAACGTTGTTTGATGTTTTGCAAGATCCATCAAACACTACTCTCAACTTTGTGCTTGTGCTCTCGGGCTTTAATACGCAATGATGAGGCAGAAAATAGTTTGGCTGGGGTACACGGGAAATCTCTTCCATGTGATTTAACTTAAGTAGTTCATGTATGAATGCAGAGTATTGATCTTTCAGCTTCGGATCCCTTTTGAATCGATTTTCCAAACTAAAAAATCTTCTTTCAGCGATTTGTTGTGATTCCCCAAGAAAATTTGGGGATGATTTAAAAGGTAGTCTTACTACGAATCTGCCTTCTTGTGTGCGATAAGTGCTTTCTCTAAAGTTGTTTTCACACGCCCTTTCCATGTCTGTCATTCCTCGATTTACTGAATCACATTCTTCAAGTTCCCAAAATTGTTGTACTTGAGATTCGAGAGAAGGACCAGCTATTCCACTAAACAATCTTGTGTTTGATCGATCATGGGCTGTTCCTAGAACAATCCATCCTAAGGTTGAATTTTGAAGTACTGGCAAATCAGAGGACATTGTGATCTGGCCGACAGACATTAAGTTGGAATATACATCAGCACCGAGAAGCAGATCTACCTTTCTTGGTTTACTGAATTGTGGATCTGCTAGCTTAATGTTTTTTGGAATTGGCCAGTTGACGGTATTGACCATCATGCTAGGCTGGTCTGATGTTATCTCCGACAGTATAAATGCTTCTACTCGGACTTGGTATTTGTTTTGCCTCGATTTGATAATAAAGTTTATGCGGCCCTTGGTTTGTAGTCTGAAGTCCCCTATCCCATTGATGTCCATACGGGATTTTGTGATTTTGAAACCTAAACGTTTAACCATGCTCTCGGTTATAAAGTTGAGTTGGGAACCGGAGTCTAAAAGGGCTCTGCATGGTAAGTTGTTTCCAATACAGTTCTCAATATCTACTATCGCCGTTGCGAGGAATGTGTAGCTTTTTGACGATACCGTATTTTCGGAAACAGGATGAGCTGCAGCTTGTGACTCTTTAGTATCCGCCTTAGATGTTGTTTTAGTGAAGTTTTGTTTTTCAAGGTGTAAAAGTGTATTGTGTTTTTTACCACACTTGAAACAGTTTCTAGAAGAACATTCGGAGGTCTTATGGTTTTTCCTTAGACAATTTAGACAAAGTTGCATCCTTTTGGCGAATTTGAATCTATCTGAGGGCGAAAGTTTCAAAAATCGACTACACTTGTGAATTGTATGTGTTTTATCTTTACACATCTCACAAGGGTAGATATTCCATTTGTCAGTAGACAAGAATGAATTGTTTTTCTTCGCATCTTTTTCTTTTTGCGGATGTTTATCCTTCTTGTCCCCCAGTGTTTCAAGTAATTGAAACCTGCCTTCTATGAAGCTTAAGAAGGTTGCAAGTTTGGGAATTTCTTTCGGTGATTGTAGACTCTCTTCAAAGAGCCTGTGTATCTCCTTGTCTAGTTTCCGAATTAGCAATTGTATGAGTAAGGGATCCCAGTTTGTTATGTCAACGCCCTGACTTTGAATGCCTAGGGTTGATTCTCGAACAATGTCGTGTAGGGTTTTGAGCTCACCAGCGGATCTCACGGCAATATCCCTTTGCGACAAAATGTTGTTAATTAGAGCTGACACAATCAGTCGTTTATTGTCATATCTCTTGCGAAGTATGTCCCAAGCTGTATTATAGTTAAAGTCTGACACCGATAGGTGTTGGATGAGTCGACTGGCTTCGCCAGAGAGATTTGACTTCAGGTAGTACATTTTTTGTGTATCAGGGATTGGTCTTTGATGGATTAGAGTTTGGAACAGATCATGGAACTGTTGCCATTTGGCATAGTCGCCTTCGAAGGTCGGTATCGTTACCTTTGGTAGTTTGACCATTGATTCTGTGGCTGTTGGTGTTTGACGATTGTTAGAAGTCGTCGGAGTAGTATTTGTGTTGCTCAGTTCCAATAATCTAATGCAAGTGTTTTGATATTTAGCCTCAAGAAGTGTGTAACGACTCGGATCGTATATGTCAGTATGATCTTCTGACATTAGATCGTAATGGTTATAGGTAATCGTTTGCCAGCAGCTGGATATACTGGCTGAATGTTGCATATAAAATGCTTTAGATTGTGGAGTTCTTATTTTATCCTCAATGGTTTCAAGAGTTTGTTGGAGTGTCTCCATCATAGCATTCTGTGTTTTGGCCTTCTTTTTAGATAGGTCTAATTCACAAAATAACGGTTGTGAGCCAGATGGTATTTCAGCTATTGCTTTTGCTTCCTTAAGTCCTTCCTCAAGTTCACCTTTGAAGTCTTTGTACAGATCTTTTACTTCATTGTAAAAGTCTTCCTCAAAATAAGGATGAGAGGGGTTTAAGTGTTGCAACTTTAAGAGTTCTAGATGCTGACTTTCGAAAACAGCCCAATCTTGCTCTAGTGCATCAAGTTGAAACCTTAAATGTCTCAAAGTTTTACGTGAAGTTGAGGTTTTATAGAAATTTTCTTGCCTCTTCTCCAATTTTTTGCCTACTTTAGACTGTGCTTTGGCAATCTTTTCCATGATGAAAATTATAATTAACGTTAAGGGCAGATATGCTGTGCTGATCCACTTACAGATATATATCGTAAGACTACGTATCTTATACGTTATTATCTACTCACATGAAAAGTTTTACTTCGTCAGAAGAGGCAATCCAGCGATGGTAAGAGCTGTTGTCGTATGAAGAGGTAAGTGCAGATGTTGAAGCCGATGACCGTCTCCCTGGTGCGAACCCTCGCGTCGTAGGAAGAGGCAAGTCCAGATGATGGAGCCGATGACCGTCTTCCTGGTGCGAACCCTCGCGTCGTAGGAAGAGGCAAGTCCAGATGATGGAGCCGATGACCGTCTTCCTGGTGCGAACCCTCGCGTCGTGGGAAGAGGCAAGTCCAGATGATGAAGCCGATGACCGTCTCCCTGGTGCGAACCCTCGCGTCGTAGGAAGAGGCAAATCCAGATGATGGAGCCGATGACCGTCTTCCTGGTGCGAACCCTCGCGTCGTAGGAAGAGGCAAATCCAGATGATGGAGCCGATGACCGTCTTCCTGGTGCGAACCCTCGCGTCGTGGGAAGAGGCAAGTCCAGATGATGGAGCCGATGACCGTCTTCCTGGTGCGAACCCTCGCGTCGTAGGAAGAGGCAAGTCCAGATGATGGAGCCGATGACCGTCTTCCTGGTGCGAACCCTCGCGTCGTGGGAAGAGGCAAATCCAGATGATGGAGCCGATGACCGTCTTCCTGGTGCGAACCCTCGCGTCGTAGGAAGAGGCAAATCCAGATGATGGAGCCGATGACCGTCTTCCTGGTGCGAACCCTCGCGTCGTAGGAAGAGGCAAATCCAGATGATGGAGCCGATGACCGTCTTCCTGGTGCGAACCCTCGCGTCGTGGGAAGAGGCAAATCCAGATGATGGAGCCGATGACCGTCTTCCTGGTGCGAACCCTCGCGTCGTGGGAAGAGGCAAATCCAGATGATGGAGCCGATGACCGTCTTCCTGGTGCGAACCCTCGCGTCGTGGGAAGAGGCAAGTCCAGATGATGGAGCCGATGACCGTCTTCCTGGTGCGAACCCTCGCGTCGTAGGAAGAGGCAAGTCCAGATGATGGAGCCGATGACCGTCTTCCTGGTGCGAACCCTCGCGTCGTGGGAAGAGGCAAGTCCAGATGATGAAGCCGATGACCGTCTCCCTGGTGCGAACCCTCGCGTCGTAGGAAGAGGCAAGTCCAGATGATGGAGCCGATGACCGTCTTCCTGGTGCGAACCCTCGCGTCGTGGGAAGAGGAAAGTCCAGATGATGAAGCCGATGACCGTCTCCCTGGTGCGAACCCTCGCGTCGTAGGAAGAGGCAAGTCCTGGCTGGTGGAGCCGATGACCGTCTTCCTGGTGCGAACGCTCGCGTCGTAGGAAGAGGCAAATCCAGATGATGGAGCCGATGACCGTCTTCCTGGTGCGAGCCCTCGCGTCGTAGGAAGAGGCAAGTCCAGATGATGGAGCCGATGACCGTCTTCCTGGTGCGAGCCCTCGCGTCGTAGGAAGAGGCAAGTCCAGATGATGGAGCCGATGACCGTCTTCCTGGTGCGAACCCTCGCGTCGTGGGAAGAGGAAAGTCCAGATGATGAAGCCGATGACCGTCTCCCTGGTGCGAACCCTCGCGTCGTAGGAAGAGGCAAGTCCTGGCTGGTGGAGCCGATGACCGTCTTCCTGGTGCGAACGCTCGCGTCGTAGGAAGAGGCAAATCCAGATGATGGAGCCGATGACCGTCTTCCTGGTGCGAGCCCTCGCGTCGTAGGAAGAGGCAAGTCCAGATGATGGAGCCGATGACCGTCTTCCTGGTGCGAGCCCTCGCGTCGTAGGAAGAGGCAAGTCCAGATGGAGATGGTAATTTGGACGAATCAACAGCCCCTTGGCAGCCTCACCAAAGGAATAATAAAAGGCTTGTATTACTGTTGTTCGGGGTCACCAAAAACTGTTTGCCAACTGGTTTGTTAAGCAAGTGAAGATTTATTCTCGGTGCATTTAATTTTATACATATTTTTTGCTTACTTGCTAAATTCGTTACATTAAGTTGCACAATGCAATGTTATGTCTTTATACATTATGTTGTGTCTTATTTCATTCAGATACATATATTTCTATTGTTACATTATGGGTGCATGTGCATTTAGACAAAAGATACAATTTCATTTTGTGGATCAGCAGCGTGATAATAAATTTTTATGTGTGAGAATTCGAATCTGATGACTGATACAAAATATTAAATGTTGGACAAATGACATTGATGTATGATATATGTGATATGTGATAAATGATATATGTATACATAATAGGATGTACAATTCTTGATATACAAATTGTGTAGTATTGAACAACAAGGTTTACTGAAGTTAGGTATTCACATAATTTTGAAAAATTAGGCCCTCTAGTTTGTTTCAGTTGTGAACCCCCAATTTAGGGGGTCACGAGCCGCCACTGGCGCCCATACTTCGGGACACGGAAGAACTCAAATAAAAAAGTGGTTTAGAGGACATTATAAAATTGTATTATAAACTATAAAATTATAAAGAAAAAGTAATTTAAATTCACTAAAAACTCAAAGAAAAATTAAATAAAAAAAAATATGGAATTCAAACATGAGAAAGAAAACTAAACAAAACAAGCTCGCAAATGAAAGAGGAAAAAACCAAAAACAATGTGAAATTCCAAAGAAAATGATGCAAAAATAAATTACAAGTGTCGCTGTCGCCGATCGATCATTGACGAGTTTCACACAAAATAAAAAAAAACTAATTTTTAAGAAAAATGAAATTACAAAACAACTAAAAGTGAAAAGTAATGAAAATAAGTAACCAAATAAAAAAAATCGATGGCGTCCTTAGCTCCCAAGGTTTCCAAAAATTAGCAGCAATAAACGGTTAGCTGCGTTTAGCAAGAATTACCAATAACCATGGACCACTCCAGGTTGCTTTCGATAAAAATTCAATTATTCGTGCAAATGCGGTAACACGCAATCACTCCAAAACGTTTTCAATTCAAAATTCAATTCTTTTTTGTTCACTTCTTTTTTTTTGTATGGAAAGAAAAACTCTTCGATCAACTTTTGTGTGCCTTTTGTGTGTGAATAAAAACTTTTAGCGGGCGCGGATATTAAAATGTTTACACGTGTTCGCACTTTTCATAAAATATAGTTTTTCTTTTCTTCACACTCATCGGTCACAACAAACAGTTTTTAGATTCATATTAGAGTTTTTTAAATATATCTTTCCGTTTTTTTTTCAATTTCACTTAATTCCGAGAATGGAAATAAACAAGGCGCCAACCGAAAAAAAGGAACAAAGAGGAAAAAACGGCTCTACGGAACGACCACACGGCTTTCGCCGCCAATAACTTTCCATCCTGTGCCATTCGCCACTCATTTTCCAATCCTTCAACCAACCAATCTTACGGCCCAAGTTCGTTCACCTAAAAAAAACGAAAGGCATGCTAAAGGGCTGAATTAAGATCGAGAGTGAAATTTTCCCCGCTGCGATTTTATAAAAAAAATGCATACTTACTGTCGTGGAATATGTCACAAACGGTGGGGAGTTCCATAAGCTACAACCCGAAACCGGTTCCATAATTCTCCTCGGCCATTTTATGTATTATTTTTCGATTCGCCAGTCATTTGACATTTCACGATGAAATAACCGTGGAATCGGAAAAAATACATAAAATGGCAGAGAAAATTTATGAAACTGTTTCCCCGGATTGTAGCTTATGGAATTCCCCACATATTCCACGACAGTAAGGATACATTTTCATTGAAAAAATCGCAGCAGACAAAAATTTCACTCTCGATGTCAGTACTAGGCTTACCAAAAAAAAAACATTCCGCCAGCATTCGATACATGACATACATAACATATCCGTAATTCCCCGATAGTCCGCTATCACGGCAACCTATGCACAGTGGGTGCATGTAGCATATGTTCATCATCTATCGTCAGTGTAGCTTGACAATGCAAATCACATCAACAATAGTACATACAAGAGATTTTTAGATGGACGGAGTGCATACATATCTACAAGTCCATTGCTATTGTTGATACGATTTGCACTGCCCGTGCAATGTAGACGACAGATGATGTTGTCGTAGGTCATGTCCATATCGCAGAAATTGTGCGATGTGCTGTATGCACTTGCAATACGGCATGACTTACGATTTATTATTTGCGTGCAGTGGTTCCAAAACTATCACCGCTGTAAAGCTCAAAGCTTATTCACATCATTTTTCAGCCAATATCACACTCCGAATTCGCCACAAAAATTTAATTCAATTAAAGCTTGATCTGATTCGAGTATAGGAAAATGTCAGCTTGGCCATCTGTTGGCCATAGTCAGGACTCGAACCGAATAGATAATCGTTAATAACTAACGAATAGTCGCGTTTTCCGTTCGCTCCACTCCAAAAATTGAAAATAGCTAACGTTCCCTTTCTATTGATACCACATTTATACCAATCCGATCATTTTTTGAACATCGTTCGCCAACTTGATAGTCCGAATGATTACTAACTATAATTAAATAAATAGGATAGCTCTCATTTTTTAAGTGCAGAGCAAATAGGAGCTAACGATTAGCAACCGATCAAAACTATTCCGTAACGGTTTCGAGGTCGTGCAGAGATAATCTGATCTTTTTCGCCAACTTGATACTCCGAAAGTTCAACTTACTATAATTAAATAAATAGGATAGCTCCCATTTTTTAAGTGCAGAGCAAATAGGAGCTAACGATTTGTAGCCGATCGAAACTATTCCGAAATGGTTTTGGAGATAGTCGTTAGCCAACTTGGTATAAGTTGCAGATTCGGTCGTTTCAGATCAACATTATTGAAATTGCAGATACTGAAATCGTACCTTGGGAAAATACAACTTTTATGTAAATTTACGATGTTTGTTGAAAAAGTTTGTAAAAACGGGCTTCAAAAAACAAAAACACTATTAAAACATATAACTGTATAATTTATTCAATTCAAGTCTTATCAATTTTGGGGAAAACCTTTCATTACATACTTGCTGCGACTTTCATGCAAAGACACCATCCATCATCTCCTCTTTCTCGGTGTCTTTTTTTCTAATAATATTTTTCCGCCAGACACTATCACGAAAACTGCACTTTGAATAATTGCTTCTGACTCCGAATCTGTCATTTTTAGTACTGGATGCGATCAGACCAAAATTACTTCCAGGAGGAAGCTGACTATTGTAATGGCTGTTCCATTATTTTTGGCTCTAAGGCAAGTGACCACTCCGTATAGTTCTCTATGGGAGACTGTTCCATATTTCTTACTCTATGGCATGCGCTATTTCGTGTGAAAGGCGACAGTTCATTAAGCATGGCAGTACGGAAATTGGGACGTAGCCGTGCTTCTCGCGCTGTCACCCTTCAGACCACGAGGTAGTGGCATTGAACAAGAGTAAGTCGTCGGAGCAAGACGTGGCCACGAACAAACTGGGTGAGTAATGGTGAACAGTCTTTCAAGAAGAAAGGCTTTTAATCTTCTTTCTTTTTTTTTTTAGAATTGCTCTTAAGAGTTTGGGGACATAACTCTTCAAAAGAAAAAAAAGAAAAACGGGCCCTGAACGCTGTACGCTCCGTGACGAAAAGCTTTTCAAAGGTTCCGTTATTCTTGGCGGTCACTTTATGTTCAAAGGTTCCGTTATTCCTGGCGGTAACTTTAGTTGCAAATGTTCCGTTGTTTTATTCGGGAAAGTGGCGAAAGAAGGGAAAACTCCTAAGCGCCCGGGTTCCATAACGCACGAACTAAAAGAAACCCGATCGTGGGTATTTGAAGTGACAGCGGGAAACTTTTCACAGTTAACGGAACCGTTAACCAGCCGAACATTGACAATTCAAGACGGTCATCACCCTGCCGCGGGAAATTGCTTAGGGATTCCCCAGTCAACAGTTCAACACTGGCGAAAACGTGCCAGCCAGCGCCCGATCACTGCATGAAGGGTGCAGAGCCAAAACCGTGTCTTAGGGGGGCGAAAGCTAATGTGTGGTAGCAAGTCCAAGATCTTCCAACGGGTTTTGTCAGACGAAAATCCACCCAAGAAAATACATCCAAAGGAGGAAAAATCCGTTACCAAAAAAAATGAATAGGACGAAACAGATAAGCTATATGTTTAGTGAATAGTAGTATTGTGTTAAGTCTATTCGTGTCTGTGTTTACACCAATTTAAAAGAAAAAATACCAAATTTCAAATTAAACCCAAATTAATTTATTAACTGTTCGATTAAAAAGCTGTGAACGGGTTGCACTGCGTGTCGGTTCCGCGATCGCGAATTTTGGTTGAAACACTAGATCCAATCCTTAGCGGCCGCCCATGATTGTAGTAATCGACTGCCCGTATACGTTTATTTCCATTCGTGAGTGCGACCTGCAAAGAAATATTAGAAAACGAACATTAGAAAATTTCGGAAAAACAATGTGATTTTTAAAAATGGGAAGAAAAAAAAATGTAATTTGATTACCAACAGTGTTTAAATGTTAAGGTTCAAGAATATAATAAATAATGTCTGTCTGTTAAAATGAATATGTGCTAATTTTTGAGAGTGGTCTTCCCGCGGTGTCGTAATGAGGTCGGAAGCCTCGTTTTTTTTTGTTGGCCCTTCCGGCTTATTAAAAGAGAAGTGAAAGGTCGATTTTCGATTTCGATTTACCTTGCACCTGCACTAAAAAGTGATGAAGCTAAGCGGAGTCCGTCTTTTTTTTTTTTTTTACCCCGGCCACTATCTTCCCTCTTCGGCTGACTGCCCGGCAGACAGGTGCTGCTCCGCCCGCGACTTAGCTTTCATTACAAAGAATGGCGCCCAACGTGGGGCCAAATTAGGAGTTTTGTGAAGGACTATCGTATAATTGCGCCCTGTAAAATCGATGTCACTTGGCTAAAAATACCAGACTTCTTTGAATTCAAGTCTGACACCAGTGATATCGAGATACTTTAATATTTTTCGGTTTAAAAATTTTCATTCAGTAAACATTATGTTTATTTCTTTTTTTCAAAGTGATTTTAAGTAAGTAAATTAAATTATATTTGCTGTTTTTCAATCAGGTACTCTTCTAGGTACTAGTTGAAGTGATGTTGACATCACGTAAGGACCTTCTCAAGGAAAACCTCTCTTGAAATCTATATAAAGGGATAATTCTTTGATATAGACAGTGAGTATTTTTTCTTTTGAAAGCAACCTTGCCGCTGTGTCAGGAAGAAGTTCCTCTTTTCAATTTTACAATTATCTTTCATCATGAGAGATCTGCCTTGCTTAATTCACAAAAATATGCGAATAGCTGAATTATGGTGGCTTTTAGTTTCGCCTTATTCGGACCATATTTTTGTTGATGAAGGGACTTAGTGCAGAATCCTCTTTTGAGGAATGTGTAATAATAATTTTTTTTGTAAGCATTTATTTTCTTTTCTCCTTCTCGTTTTTGAATTTTTTTTAAGTAAAGTGTAATTAACAGCTATAGGCTACCGCCACCTGATAGTTACGACGGACTGAGGGAAGACTCTAATTTTGTGTTGAAACTTGTAATAAACTTATTGTTGTAGTAATTTAGTTATTTGTTAGTAGAATCTGTATATGGTTAATAATAGTTATAATTTGTTTAGTGGTATATTTTTTTTCACTTTAAAATGCCTGTACATCACAGCAATGAAGATTTGGGGGATGTAGCAGGAAACAACTTGTCATTATGCTCGATCTGTACGGACAGTTTATCGGCAATTGACGGATCATTGGCAACGGAATGTGGGCATCATTTTCATCGCGAATGCCTATTCACTTGGTTGGAAGGGAATACTGCATGTCCAGTATGCTTTGTCAACATTGACCCTGGTAAATTATCCGCGGGAGATACCAATATCACCAATTTAGCTGCTGAGGTTCCATCCTCGTGTCCCGGAAACTCTCAGACAGGAGCCATTACAAAAGATATTGGAGTAATCACTCGTTCACGAGCAAAAGCTTTTGCTTCCACCACAGGTTCGCGTATGGAGCCCATCATTCAACGTGAGTCTCAAGCACAGCAATCCGTTGAATTGGGTGAAAGACCAGTAACCAGCAATCCAGATGCAGCAAACTCTGCAGCATTGGAGACAGAAATAGACAGTCGTATGAAATTGCAACTTAAGGAGATAGTTAGTGAACTGCTGAGTGAGCGGTTTGGAGAGTCAGCTCCTAACTCTTTAAATGCACGCATTGCAACGATTAATTCTCATCCACGAAGTAACCCATCGATTACCCATGCACCTCCGTTAAGACCCAATTATTCCAACTCTTCTAATGTAGGGAGGGAGGCTGGAGTTCCGCGTTATGATGATGTTGGTCTTCAATACCATCTGACTGAAGAACCTTATGTCAACGGCAATCGTGGCGTAGCGGCAGTAGCACATCGGGACTCGAATTTAAACTCAAACGCTCCGCGAACTGGTGCTCCAGACGTGAGGTATGAAACGTCACCGGTAGCTAGATCCTCACAAGATTTTTCGTGGACATACCGTAGAAACGATGTTCCTGCCAACCCATCACGACCGAACTCTAATATGCCTGTCACATCTATGCAATCTTCAGGGATTCCGCTTGATAGAATAGGACGAATCATCAGCAATTGGAATCTTCATTTTAGTGGTGATAACCCCCATTTTTCGGTGGAGAAGTTCCTTTTTCAAGTTCGCACCTTGGCAAGCGATACCTTGAATGGACAATATCACTTGGTCACGAAGTACCTCCATCTGCTTCTAGTTGGTAAGGCGGCTAATTGGTATTGGCGATTTTATAGGAATATTATCCGATTTTCCTGGGAACAATTCTGCGAAGCATTGAGGGAGCAATTTCAAGAGAAGATGTCGGATTACGACATAATGGAGATGATTCGAAGAAGGAAACAAGGACCTACGGAGTCTTTTGAGGTTTTCTATGAGGGTATCATGGAATTAGCTGATCGCCTAGCCATACGAATTGCTGACTGGGAATTACTCGAAGTTCTTCGAAGAAATCTGAAACTAACTCTCAGATGTCGGTTGTTGAATGAGTCCATTTACTCGTTAAGACAGTTGAAAACTTTGGTTTTTCGTTGGGAGAACTTAGAGGATGAACTTAAGTCTCAGATACCACCAGACCATTTATTCAGGGACAAAAGAAACATTTCTGAGGTGGTTACGGAAAATTCGTCAGACTATCAAGATGACTCCCTTGTAGGGCAGGTAGCAGCTATTGGCGGCAAGCTATTGTGTTGGAATTGCCGGAGGGAAGGCCACCGTTTTGACGAGTGTCTTGCTGCTCGCTCCATATTTTGCTATGGTTGTGGGGCTCCAGACACTTATAAGCCACAATGTGTCAGATGTAGTCAGAGTCTAAAAAACGGGTTGCGATCGAGGATCGTACCGAAACGATCCTCCGGTCAACCTCAAGCTCCACCAGATGCGAACCCTCATTAATATCAGCTTCCTGAAAGATAACCTATTTCCTTGGGATCGATTTAAAGTCAAAGTTAGTACTGCTGATGGTACTCCTCACACTGCTGTTGGCAGAGTTACTACTGACATTACATTCAAAGGTCAGACACGGAAAATGACATTTTTAATTTTGCCTTCACTTACCCAACAACTATATTTAGGGGTGGATTTCGTCCGGCTTTTCGGTTTGGCTCCGGATCTTTTTGTGTCGTCTTTGTGTACAGATATTCCATCGAGGAGCAGTGATAATCGACATGCTTTGACTGTTGGGCAGCAGTTCAAGTTAGAAGCTGCAGTCGCATTATTTCCTTCATTTTCTGTGGAAGGTTTGGGACGCACAAAGGTTATAAAGCACTTCATAGATGTTGGGGAAAATAAACCGATTAAACAGCGCTATTTTTCAGTGTCTCCGGCCGTAGAGAAACAGCTCTACAATGAGGTTGATAGGATGCTGGCGCTAGGAGTCATAGAAGAGTCAAAAAGCGCTTGGTCTTCACCGGTAACCGTGGTGGTGAAACCAGGGAAGGTCCGGTTATGCTTAGACGCCCGAAAGGTGAATTCCATCACAGTGAAGGATGCTTATCCCTTGCCGCTCATCGACGGTATTTTGGGCAGGCTTCCTAAAGCGGAATTCATTTCTAGTCTCGATTTAAAGGACGCGTTTTGGCAGATACCGCTCGATGAGCGTTCGAGGGATAAGACAGCCTTCACTGTTCCAGGGAGGCCGTTGTATCAGTTCGTAACCATGCCGTTCGGACTGTGCAACGCGCCTCAAACCATGCAACGTCTGATGGACCAGGTGATTCCAGCTGCTCTCCGCCACCAAGTGTTCATTTACCTCGACGACTTGTTGTTGATAACGGAGTCTTTTGAAGAACACATCCTCTTGTTACAAGAAGTTGCATTGCACTTGAAGAGAAGTGGCCTTACTCTTAACATCGAAAAATCTAAGTTCCTCATGAAAGAGGTGAAATATCTAGGACACATAATTGGTAACGGTACTATCCGCACGGACCCCGACAAAGTTCAGGGAATTGCAGAATTTCCGCGTCCGAAGAACGTCAAACAAATGCGACGTTTCATGGGTATGTGCGGGTGGTATCGTCGCTTCATCGACAATTTTGCGACTTTGGCATCACCGTTGACAGACATGTTGAGCCAAAAGCGTGTATTTACTTGGACGGAGGACGGACTTAAAGCTTTTGACGCTTTAAAGAAAAGCTTGACAGAAGCTCCTGTGCTGCATAGCCCGGACTTCAAGCGACCATTTTCCATCCACTGTGACGCCAGTCAATCCGGCATTGGCGCAGTTTTAGTGCAAACCATGGAGGATGGCACAGAAGTTCCTGTTGCATTTATGTCTCAAAAGTTAAACTCCGCCCAACGTAATTACACGGTTTCGGAATAAGAATGTCTGGCGGCGTTGATGGCAATCAAAAAGTTCCGTGCGTATGTAGAAGGGCATGACTTTGAAATCATTACAGACCATGCCTCATTAAAATGGCTCATGTCCCTTAAAGATTTACATGGTAGACTGGCTAGGTGGGCCCTCAAGCTACAAGGGTTCCGATTCACTATTAAACACCGTAAAGGCAATCAGCACATTGTTCCGGATACGCTTTCGCGAATTCATGCTACAGACTCGATTGACGCCCTTACTTCCTTCGATCCTTCAATCGAAATAGACTTAAATTCGCCTGCCTTTAAAGGAGATTCCTATACTAGTTTAATATCCAAGATAAGCGAGACACCAAATGTTTCTTTAGACCTTAAAGTCAGTGACGGGTATATATATCGCCGTTCAGAATATGCGACCGGGGATGTCATTCAAGAAGAAAACTCATGGAAATTGTGGGTGCCTTCTGAATTAACATCATCTTTGATTGCCCGAGCTCATGATCACCCCTTATGTGCTCATGGGGGCATGTCGAAAACTTTAAAGCGGCTGAAAACGTATTATTTCTGGCCACGAATGGGTGTTGACGTCCGTAACTTCGTGAATGCGTGCAGAAAATGCAAGGAAATGAAGGCACCGCATCAAATCCTTCGGCCTCCCATGGGACGACTTGTCATCCATGAACGCATATTTCAACGCCTTTATGTAGATTTTCTTGGCCCATACCCCCGCTCCAGGCTAGGAAATATTGGAGTTATTGTTGTTTTGGATCATCTATCCAAATTTTGCTTCGTTGAACCTGTGAGAAAACTCTCTGCGGCCAATTTAGTGAGATTTCTAGAGACCAGAATATTTCATTTGTTCGGCGTCCCAGAATCACTAGTATCAGACAACGGAATTCAGTTCAAGTCTATCGTGTTTAGGAACCTAATGGAAGCCTACGGAACTAAGCACATACTAACTGCCTTATACTCTCCACAGGCTAATGCCTCAGAACGAGTTAATCGCTCGATTGTAGCCGCAATTCGTAGTTATGTTCATCCAGATCAGAAAGACTGGGATGCCAAGTTGTCATCTATCAATAGTGCTTTACGCTCAGCGGTACACTCTTCTACTGGTTTCTCTCCGTATTATGTTGTTTTCGGACAAAACATGATATCGCATGGGCAAACATATTCTCTCCTTCGGAACTTACACCTACTTAATGACCCGACTGCTAGTACTAATACGGAAAAGACAGAGCTAGTACGAGCCGAAGTTCAAGACAATATTCGTCGAGCGTACGAGACTAATGCTGAAAAGTATAACCTGCGATCTAGCCCCGTCACTTACAAACCAGGGGATGTGGTGTATAGGCGAAATTTTAGTCAAAGCAAGTTCTCAGAGCAGTACAATGCCAAGCTAGATAAAAAATTCATTCCAGCAAGGGTAGAAAAACGAGTTGGCAATTCTTGCTATTTGTTATCCGACATGTCCGGTAAAAAGGTTGGTACTTTCCATGCCAAGGATATCCGTCGATGAACTTCAGCCTGTTTTACCTCCAAGACTCGTTAAATCAGTCTGCCCTGTAATGGCTGTTCCATTATTTTTGGCTCTAAGGCAAGTGACCACTCCGTATAGTTCTCTATGGGAGACTGTTCCATATTTCTTACTCTATGGCATGCGCTATTTCGTGTGAAAGGCGACAGTTCATTAAGCATGGCAGTACGGAAATTGGGACGTAGCCGTGCTTCTCGCGCTGTCACCCTTCAGACCACGAGGTAGTGGCATTGAACAAGAGTAAGTCGTCGGAGCAAGACGTGGCCACGAACAAACTGGGTGAGTAATGGTGAGCAGTCTTTCAAGAAGAAAGGCTTTTAATCTTCTTTCTTTTTTTTTTTTTAGAATTGCTCTTAAGAGTTTGGGGACATAACTCTTCAAAAGAAAAAAAAGAAAAACGGGCCCTGAACGCTGTACGCTCCGTGACGAAAAGCTTTTCAAAGGTTCCGTTATTCTTGGCGGTCACTTTATGTTCAAAGGTTCCGTTATTCCTGGCGGTAACTTTAGTTGCAAATGTTCCGTTGTTTTATTCGGGAAAGTGGCGAAAGAAGGGAAAACTCCTAAGCGCCCGGGTTCCATAACGCACGAACTAAAAGAAACCCGATCGTGGGTATTTGAAGTGACAGCGGGAAACTTTTCACAGTTAACGGAACCGTTAACCAGCCGAACATTGACAATTCAAGACGGTCATCACCCTGCCGCGGGAAATTGCTTAGGGATTCCCCAGTCAACAGTTCAACACTGGCGAAAACGTGCCAGCCAGCGCCCGATCACTGCATGAAGGGTGCAGAGCCAAAACCGTGTCTTAGGGGGGCGAAAGCTAATGTGTGGTAGCAAGTCCAAGATCTTCCAACGGGTTTTGTCAGACGAAAATCCACCCAAGAAAATACATCCAAAGGAGGAAAAATCCGTTACCAAAAAAAATGAATAGGACGAAACAGATAAGCTATATGTTTAGTGAATAGTAGTATTGTGTTAAGTCTATTCGTGTCTGTGTTTACACCAATTTAAAAGAAAAAATACCAAATTTCAAATTAAACCCAAATTAATTTATTAACTGTTCGATTAAAAAGCTGTGAACGGGTTGCACTGCGTGTCGGTTCCGCGATCGCGAATTTTGGTTGAAACACTAGATCCAATCCTTAGCGGCCGCCCATGATTGTAGTAATCGACTGCCCGTATACGTTTATTTCCATTCGTGAGTGCGACCTGCAAAGAAATATTAGAAAACGAACATTAGAAAATTTCGGAAAAACAATGTGATTTTTAAAAATGGGAAGAAAAAAAAATGTAATTTGATTACCAACAGTGTTTAAATGTTAAGGTTCAAGAATATAATAAATAATGTCTGTCTGTTAAAATGAATATGTGCTAATTTTTGAGAGTGGTCTTCCCGCGGTGTCGTAATGAGGTCGGAAGCCTCGTTTTTTTTTGTTGGCCCTTCCGGCTTATTAAAAGAGAAGTGAAAGGTCGATTTTCGATTTCGATTTACCTTGCACCTGCACTAAAAAGTGATGAAGCTAAGCGGAGTCCGTCTTTTTTTTTTTTTTTACCCCGGCCACTATCTTCCCTCTTCGGCTGACTGCCCGGTAGACAGGTGCTGCTCCGCCCGCGACTTAGCTTTCATTACACTATAGCGGAAAAACAAAGACCCCCGCAGGAAAAGATGAAGGTTTTCTATTTATTACAAAACTGTGTATAAAGTAACAGGCAACCATGTTCACTTGAGCGCGTACAATGATATTCCAACTAGTTTTTATGTACTGCCCCCTAAAAAACAACACTTAACATATAAACGCAATCTTAATAACCTGAACAATTGCTAAACGACAGCACAATTTCTGAACTCCTGATATCCGTAGTGCTCAATGCAGCCTTATTTTACTAAAAATCGTTAAAAAAAAACGCTTGCGAGGGGCAGGGGCGATGGAGGGTAATTGAATTTTGTTGGTTGTTCGGTATTTGGCAAACTGCTAGCAATGTGGTTGGACGAATCCAAGGTATCATTCTTGGACCGATCTTTTGCGCGGGGTTTGCCACACTCCGGTCGGTGTGGGGCCGGCTTTAGATAGATTCTGCTTCTTGTTCTAACAAATTAATATAAATAACAGTTTCAGTCGTGCATAAAATTGTCGGAGTTTGCAATTTAGACAGATTGTACTGTACTGCCAAGTCGCTGAACAAGATTACGACCATAGTGTGAACAGCATACGAGATTACATAATCTACGTAGATTTTGCGCCTATTTGTGTAAAGCCACTGCCATCTAGATGGACAGGCCGAACTGCAGAAATTATTTCGTCCACGAGTGGACAAAGTGCGTTCGTGACCAGTGACAGTTGACATTTCTAGAGCTCACAAGCTCCAGTGCTTCGGAGCCCAAAAGTTTAAATGTGCCGAGCGTTTATTATGAAACAAAGGTTATGGTTTGCTTTCGTGTGTTTTTGAAGTGCAAGTGGTAAAATAGTATACATCAACATCGTACTTACCATATTTATCTCAAAAATCAACGCACTGGCATGTATATATCATAGCAAGTCACACGAAATGACAGGCTGACAGCCACTGATATTTGGATTGTGGACAATTTGTGGATTGTACCGAGCGGTACTTTGGCAGTACTAAGCGCGGACCATGACTCACCATGGCAGTACTTGTGTTGCATGACGACTGACAGATCAGCTGATAGTCCGGCCTGTCTATCTAGATGGCAGTGGTAAAGCGCTTTACTATTACAGCTTTTATACACCTGCAACTTGGTTGCCAACCTAAGTTGGCAACACGCAAAAAAAAACGGAAAATAAGTGATTTGTAGGCATGTTGCAGGTTGCAGTACCAGGTTGCAAGAACGTGAATGGCGTGGTTGCCGTAATGTTGCAAGTGTGTAGTAGGGTACCTGCAACCTAGGTTGGCAACCAAGTTGCAGATGTATTTGGCCTGTTAGATGCTTGCTCTCCCATGTATTAGCAACGCCATCTAGATACATCAAGGCCGTAACTCAGCCGTTCCATGCCGTCATAGTTTGCCTACAAAGTTTTGGATTTACACGAACAAACAACAACAACAAGAATATGACGTCATTAAAAGTAACAACAAAACAGTGCAAACAGTAGGTGTTCGGAATAATACTCAAAACCAAGCGGTTCAATCGGTTCGGAGGCTGCGCAGCAACCTTTTACGAAGACTGCCACTCCGTATATTCTTGTTTCAATAACGACACTCTCGGACGAGTCTCTTCTGTCAGCGGCACGCGGTGAAAAACATTGTACTTTTCTTGTTCAATAAAAATGATCGTTTCGTTAACATAATCAAACGTGTTTCCACTCAATTTCAACTGATATCCGAAGGGGATACAATCAGTAACTTGCGGTGCGGTTTTATACACAAACAGTTGGTCCGTCGAGCCGGATCCCCTCGGATTCTTTTGATATCGAAAATGTGTTGTGAAACATGGCGGATTTAGCTCGTCTCCGACGGCAGCGGAACAATTATAAACGATCGATCACGCGGTTAAGTGAATTACTAGAGAACATGAGTGTTGCGGAAATTGACGTGAGAATCGAACAACTTGACGCGGAATACGGTAGAATTGTAGACATTCAATCGGTGATAGAAGACGAAATCGGGGACAATGACGAGTTAAGCTCTTTACACACTATAGAAGATTTTGGATAATCTTGAGATTTTACAAAATCTAGGCGAAAATCTTGTAGATTTTCCATACATTTTCATAGATTTTGTACGGAGATTATAACCAAAATCTCGGAGATAATCTTTACAAAATCTTGGTGAAGTGTGGTGAGCTTCGCATTTGACAATTCTACAGTAGAGGTCATCTCATCCATTTTCGCTTGGCACATGGTTTTGTACACAAAAGTGTGATGTTTTCACCTATTGACGAACATAAATCATTGAAATAATTCCTATAAAATAGATTCTGCTTCTTGTTCTAACAAATTAATATAAATAACAGTTTCAGTCGTGCATGAAATTGTCGGTGTTTGCAATTTAGACGGATTGTACTGTACTGACAAGTCGTGGAACAAGATTACGACCATAGTGTGAACAGCATTCGAGATTACATAATCTACGTAGATTTTGCGGCTATATGTGTAAAGCGCTTTACAAAACGCGGAAAGTGAAGTGCGAGAGACACAACAAAACGTTTACATTCGCGGAAAAGCGGCTCTAATTCAGCGGAAAAAGGAAATAGAAACAGTTGATCCCATTACAGCGGACGCGGAAATCGGTCCTTCAGCATTGCGGGAGATTTTGCGGGAAGTTTCGACAGGACAAGAACACCTTGGCGAAATGATATCCAGGATGTCATCCCACAGTGACAGTCGTAGCGGAGCCCTAGCTACTGTCAAGTTACCAACAATCAACATCCCCAAATTTAGCGGCCATTGGGAAGAATGGATGTCATTTCATGATATCTTTCAAAATCTAGTGGATGAAAATCCTAACCTCTCCCCAGTGCAACAAATGCACTATCTGAAGGATGCTCTTATCGGTGAAGCGGCATCGACTATAAAACATATGGCGGTCTCGGAGCAGAACTATAGAGCGGCATGGGAGCAGTTGAAGGCGCGGTACAACAAGCCTCGCTACATCACGGAGGCGCACCTAAAGCGGATGATCGACTATCCAATCATAATAAAGCCATCAGCAAACGAAATTCGCCTACTTGTTAACACATTCGAAGAGGCGACCCGTGCACTTCAGGCTCTCGATCATGACATAAGCACGTGGGATTGTTGGCTAATTTACATCGCCAACTCGAAACTTGATCAAACATCGCGGCAACTATGGGCCAGACAGTCAGCAGGCCAATCACAACCAACATTCAACAGTTTCATTTCGTGTCTGGAAGAGCGGCAGCACGAATTGCGGTCCGTCTCAACACAAGAGAACTCAACGCGGCCATCAACATCATCGGTAAAGCGGACAGCGGATGCGGCAAGGCGGACGGTAGCAGCGGCGGCGGTAGCGGCACCAAACAACAACAGCGGTCATTGTGTTCATTGCGACGGCCATCATGCACTACACAGGTGCTTCGACTTTCTGAAACTGACACCGAGCGAGCGGAAGGCGGTTGTGCAAAAGGCAGACGTGTGCTTCAACTGTCTGTCTCCAGGACACGTCGCGGCAAGGTGCAAGAGTATCAAGTGCCGAATTTGTCACGGCACGCACCACACACAATTGCATGAAGCACGAGGCTCAATGCACAAATATACTGACGAACAACACGACGGCGGGCGGCAAGAAAACCATTGACTTGATAATGCGGACATGTACATACTTCCGACAGCTATTGCGGAATATCATCACACACATAATATCAAAACATCGGTCCGAATGCTGTTAGATACGGGTGCTGAGGTCTCGTTAATATCTAAAGACCTAGCAGACCAATTACAACTAAAGCGGAATCCACTCAAAGTTACAATTGCGGGAATAGCGGACGGGCGGAATACGACAACATTCGGAATGACAACCCTAACAATACATTCCAAGTATAACAACAATTCGGTCACAATCAACGCATTGATTGTCAACAAACTACTCGGAGATGTACCATCAAAACACATCGAAAGCGGCAGCGGCTTACATTTGAACGCGGAGCTAGCGGACCCGGGATGGTACAAGCCAGCACAAATTGACATTTTGCTCGGCGCGGAACCTACTTTATCAATTTTCACGGAGGAACCGGCTATGGTTCACAAGTCTGTCACACTGCGGAACACGACATTCGGTTGGGTTGTCACAGGCAATATCTACAACAACAACAACAACAAAAAGACTACCATCGGAATCACATTGACTAACGGAAGCGGGAGCGGTAATGCGGATTACGAATCATTGGACATCATTTTACGGCGGTTTTGGGAACTTGATTCCTTGACCGAGCGGAAGCTGACAGCGGATGAAGCGGCATGCGAAGAAGCTTTTAGTAAATACATTACGCGGGACAGCAGCGGGCGGTACTCGGTGAAGCTTCCTTTCAAAGCGGATAGGCTACAACTCGGTTACACGCGGGAGACAGCATTGAAGCGACTAAACAATCTTGAAAAAAGATTAAACTGTAACATGCAGTTGCGGACGGCATACAATGACTGCATGGCGGAATACTTAAGCCTCGGTCACATGACACTCATCACAGAAGATGACAAGCGGATAGATGCGGCACATTCTTTCTACATACCACATCATGCGGTGTTCAAGCCCTCTAGCTCAACTACTAAGCTCAGAGTGGTTTTTGAGGCTTCTGTCAAATCATCGACGGGAGTCTCCCTGAACGACAACCTACTAGTCGGCCCGTCCATTCAAGACGACATCTTTACAATTTTATGTCGATTCAGAAGTTTTCAAATTGCCATGACCGCAGACATAACAAAGATGTATCGTCAAGTGCAAGTGGACAACGAGAGCGCTAACTACCAGCGGATTCTGTGGAGATTCTCAACCGATGATCCGGTGATGGAATACAAATTGACAACAGTTACTTTCGGCACGGCATCGGCACCTTATCAAGCGGTACGGACACTACATCAAATAGCTCGGGACGAATCACACATTTCGGCAGTGGCAGCGGAAGCTATTACACACAACTTCTACGTCGACGACTTTCTTGGCGGAGCGGACAACATCACGGATGCATGCGAATTGAAAGCGGACATCACACAAATGCTAGAACGCGGTGGCATGCAACTCAGGGGTTGGACGTCAAACGTACCCCAACTCAACGATCAGCGGGAATCAAACTCGGCGGTGCATTCGCTAGACGATTCAATTTTTACTTCAGTTCTCGGACTTCAATGGAATACAGCGGAAGACGGTTTTACATTCAACATCAATGTACCCATGGCATGCAGACACAGCAAACGGACATTCCTAGCAGATACATCGAAAGTGTTTGATCCATTAGGATTTTTGGCACCGATCACTATCATCACTAAGGTGCAATTCCAACAGCTGTGGAAGGCCAAAATCGGATGGGACGATGCAGTTCCAGACAGTGTAGAAGACACTTGGCGGAAAATATCTAATCAACTCCATGAATTGTCGGCAGTGCGAATTCAGCGGTTCTTCGGTACATCGGTCAATGAAATTGATCTCATCGGTTTTGCGGATGCTTCTGAAGAAGCATATGCGGCGGTTGTTTATACACGTTCAAGGCAACCTGATTCAAGCGGCAAACACATTATCACTCTGGTAGCGGCGCGGACGAAAGTAGCACCAATCAAAAAGGTCGTAATAGCACGATTGGAACTATGCGCGGCAGACTTATTATCACGTTTGTTGCGGAAAGTATCTACGAGTCTCAACATCAACCTCGAACACTGCTATGCATTTTCGGATTCACAAACGGTATTGGCCTGGCTATCAGACAAACCTGAGCGGTGGAAAACTTTCGTATGTAATCGAACATCGAATATACTCGAAATCATACCAATTGAGCGGTGGACTTACATCAAATCGAAACAAAACCCGGCGGATTGTGCTTCACGCGGTATGGAACCCAGAAGGTTACTACATCATTCTCTATGGTGGAACGGCCCGACCATGTTGCAGCATCAATTCAACATTGGTTGGAATAAAACGGAAGGCACAAACGGAAACATCACAGCGGAAGCGCGGGAAGATACACACTATCATTTTGAAGCGGCCACATTTTGACATATCCGAATTCTCTTCCTACGAGAAAATACTACGCGTTACAGCGCTATGTCTGCGATTTATACGGAACTGTCGGCAAATTGACAAGGGAATGCGAGACAGCGGCCCACTCACAAGGGTAGAACTAGATGCGGCACTAATTACGTGGATACGTACGGCACAAATCGAGTCATTTCCTGCGGAGTACAAAATCATCGGCACTAACCAACCACTCGCAAGCAGACACAAACTACGGAACTTGGATCCATTTATGGATGAAAGCGGTATACTGCGGATTCGAGGGCGAATCGAGAACAGCAATTTGTCCTACAATGAGCGGCATCCTATCATTTTGCATAGGAATCATCATCTCACGAGGCTAATAGTGGCACCCTATCACATTGAGCAACTACACGCAAATTTTCGGCTACTCCACTCAACAGTCTCCAGGCGGTATTGGATTGTTGGTGCTCGCATCATAATCAAACAGATAATTCGGAATTGTGTTATCTGTGAGCGGAATCGAGGCGAATGTCTACATCAACAAGGCCATTTTTGAACTGCGGCGTCGACTATGCGGGACCCATCACAATCAAATCATGGCGCGGTCGGTCAGCCAAGACATACAAGGCGTACATTGCAGTCTTCGTATGTCTCACAACAAAGGCGATTCATTTGGAAGCGGTATCGGAACTCACTACAGACTGTTTCTTGGCAGCTCTTCGGCGGTTCATATCAAGGCGCGGTACACCGGAACATATTCATAGCGACAACGGCACCAACTTTGTTGGAGCACAACGGGAACTTTCAACAATGTTCGAGTTTCTACAATCAACAGACGCGGCTCATCAAATCAACAAATTCCTAGTCATGAAAGGAATTCAGTGGCATTTCATCCCACCAGCGGCACCTCACTTTGGCGGCATTTGGGAGGCGGGTGTCAAGGCAATGAAGACACATCTAGTCCGAGTGGTCGGACAATCCCAACTCACATTCGAGGAGCTCATCACGCTCTTGTGTCAAATCGAACATTGTCTAAACTCTAGACCTCTTCAAGCGGCATCAGCGGAACCAGATGATTTGGATTACCTCACACCAAATCATTTCTTAATCGGTACAAGCGGCGGTTTACTACCTGAAACAGATAGCGGAACTTCCAAAATCAACCTTCTGAAACGATGGAAGTATATTCAACGAATCAACAACGATTTGTGGAAGCGGTGGAAGGAGGACTATTTGCGACTACAACAAGTGCGGAATAAATGGACAGCGGCAACGGCGAACATCCAAGTGGGCGACATCGTACTCATCAAAAACGAAAACACTCCACCGGCGACATGGCCATTGGGACGAGTTACGATCGTACACAAGGGAGCCGACGGCATAGCACGAGTTGTCACTTTGACAACTAGCAGCGGACAGTTCAAGCGGCCCATCACTAAATTGGTGCTTCTTCCAATTGCACAAGCGGATCACACTGGCGGTTCAAGTTGTTGAAAGATGGATCTTTCAAGGCGGGCGGCATGTTCGGAATAATACTCAAAACCAAGCGGTTCAATCGGTTCGGAGGCTGCGCAGCAACCTTTTACGAAGACTGCCACTCCGTATATTCTTGTTTCAATAACGACACTCTCGGACGAGTCTCTTCTGTCAGCGGCACGCGGTGAAAAACATTGTACTTTTCTTGTTCAATAAAAATGATCGTTTCGTTAACATAATCAAACGTGTTTCCACTCAATTTCAACTGATATCCGAAGGGGATACAATCAGTAACTTGCGGTGCGGTTTTATACACAAACAGTAGGCGAAAGATTTCTACATTGCGGCCTTAATATAGAGACGGCGGTGGTACTAGCCATGGAGTAAGATGGAGATGATGAAACTTCATATAAAAACAACAACACAACATGGGACGAAAAATCTTGTCCATGGGCTCTCTCGTTCAGCGGTTCACGGTTCATTCACGTCAAATGCGACTAGTTTTGCCGCACACAGCGACAAAATAGACTAGTTCAGCTATTCACATCAATACACGCAACGACAAAGTCATCCGGTTCTGCTAGTTCTGTAGCACGTACGAATTCCATCTTGTCAAAGTCGGTAAACGCGGTAAACGGTCCTCGCCGCGAATCTTGTTTGATATAATTCGATTGCGCGAAATAGTTACGTTATTAACTGTAATATTACGTTGCTCGGGTAATTTGTGGTTGTTAGATGCTGTTTTATGTCATAAAAGGCAAACGTGGTGTGTTATCGACGGGTTGTTTATGATTCACTTATCAATTAATGTACCGTTGTTTTCCTCTCCCATTAAACAAGCAAACTTGTCCCGTCTCATTTTACGAGTACTCCCTCCTTTCTTCATTCTCTCTATTACGTATGCTCCCTCCTTTCTTCATTCTCTCTGGTTTAGCTTAGAGCAGGTATTGACCGCTTATATACCGCAGCAAAGATAAAAAGTTTTAGACAAATTTAAATTATTTTTGGACGGCATATACGGGCTGCACTAACTAATTGAAACTAAATTTAGTCTCGCTCGCAACATATGGCGAGGTGCTTGCCAATCCATAATGCCTAGACAAGCGACTGTCTCTGAAATTTATCCAGGAAGAGCGAAGTCGTTTGTTACTGGAATGATATCGTTTTCGATTTTCGTTTCGCTACAAAGTTTATATGAAATTCCTGGTGAGAAAAAACGCGAGATTAACAAATTCCAATCATAATAATTGTCCAAATAATCGAAATGTCAGATAAACCATTTCTAAACATCTGCACAATCCACAACCAATTCGAATAAAAAGAAGAAAAAGAAAGTTAATACGCGAACTAGACTAGGACGGTATATTCACCCTATAGAAAAGGTACTATCTCCAAAAATGTTTTAAGATAGTTTAAATTAAGAGACGGTATATAAGCGCTCATTGATAGGAGGAAATATCTCTAAAAAAGTGTGCCGAAAGCGGGGAGAAAAATACAAGAACAACATTGGCGAAACAAAGCGATTTGACACGAGTAGAGTAACAGTACATCTCAATTCGAACAAAGTTCCATGCTTTGGCCACCCACTATTAAAGACAAAGAGAATGACGAAGAAGAATTCAACCAAACGCACACTAATTTTTAACACAATGTAACGGAGGACGTCGGACATCCGAAGATGTCCCAGGGAACGGAGCCAAGGCCTCTACAACCGTGCAGGTTTGGCCAAAGGAAGGGCTCCTCAACGAGCGAGCAGCGGCATGCGCTTGCTGTAGCTCAGAGCGGTAGTGTTGGGCTGGGTTTGTGCTGCCCGTTGTCCCTTGTCCTCTACATTAAAAGAAGGGAATATCGCATGCCTAGGGAGACCGATGATAAACAAAGGGATTGAAAATGGGAATCAAGTGGGGAAAAAAAAAGAAAGGCTGGTGACGACGAGAGCGGAAGGGCGAGGCCTTCCTCACTCTTCAAAAAAAACTATCCTCAACCGACGGAAGCACTAACGTCTTCCCGTGGTGTACAAGGGGCTCGGTTCCGCAACCCATCTTCCTAATATGGGTGCTCCACCATCCCTTGTTTCGTAGTTGAGAAGCCACCGTACGACGGTATACAACGTACACGCCAAGAGCCTGCGGGCGTTTGTTGTTGCGCTTCCTCAACGTGAATGCCGTACGATGGCCAAGTTCCGGCCATCGGCACCCACCTCGGTCGACAAGTTGCATTCCCTTGCAATTTGTCCACCACGGGAAATCTATCGCAGTGAGCAAAGATGAACTTGACCGCGGGAATATACAATGAGGAGGAAAGCCTCCTCATCCCGCGCTTGCTGTCACCAGCCTGAAGCAAAAATTATGTAAAAAGTCGAAATGCGGCCATTCAGATGCCGTTTTAACAAATAGCGCTCTTACTGACCCAGATTTTGACGGGTCCTGGCCATACAAGCCATTACGCCCATCAATTTACGCGTCGGAACATTCATGTGATGGGGCGGCGCCACCCATAAACTATTTGTTTGGGGACGATGCACGCGCCTTCCCTAACCCATCATCTACCCTGGAATGGGATCAGGGAACACTATATTTGATTTAAACCCTCATCGTTTATAACCTCATTTGATCCTGGAGCGGCGTAGTATCGATTTTCTGCTTATACCATTTTTGCGTGTGTGTGTGTGTGGTTTCTTTTATAGCGAAGCCCGAAATAAATTGAATAAGTCCTATTTCTTTTATTGTTGTTACTTAATTTAAAACACAAACCACAAGCACCAACACAAGACCACATGAACGACTGCAACCACAAAACAGAAAAAAAAAGAACTTATCTTGATTTTTATTGTATTCCTCTTTTTTTATTTCCAGGGGACGCTGATTGATTACAAAATTCCGTCACAAAACAAACTTCTTTTTTCTGTTATTCTCTCAATTCCGCAAAAACTCGAACTCCTCCACTTCACGTTCCGCCAATTCTTCCAAAAATCCTCCCTGCTCCTTTTTGTTCGCGCGTCGTCCTCCTTCCCGCCAAAAACTAACTGTCATCCCGGTGACAGTTTTCTCCCGACCGCCGTCACCAACAGCCATTTATCGATATGTCCGCCATCTGGAATTGATCATATTTGCATATGGTAATGCAGTTCCAAATGGCCGACCTGTCAAGACAGCTGTTGCTTAAGAGCCGGTTCACACACATAAATATCAATTTTTAAATTTGGGCGGGATTTTTCCAATATCACTAATTTGAAATTAATCAAATTAATGTTATTTGAAACAAACCGTCAAAATTCAAATATTGACACTTATGTGTCAGAATCGGTCCATTACAGGGCAGCTTCGCCTATGAGGCCTGCTGAGTAGGAGAAGCTGAGGACATCGACTAACGCCTAATGTCTTTTGCGTGGAAAATACCAACTGCCTTGCCTTGCAGGTCCGACAGCAGGTAGCGACTATTACCCACTTTTTTAACAACGCGGCTCTTGATGAATTTGAGATCAAGCTTGGAGTTGTAGTGTGCCGCCGCATCGCTTTGCGCAAAGCTCCGTCGGAACACTTCATTTCCAGGCTTGAACTCAACCACCCGATCACGCGTGTTGTAGCGAGCAGCATTTCGCTCGTGAGCCGCCCGCACGTTCTCTTGAACCTGCTGCCGGAGACTCACTAATCTGTCGGTGCTGCTTGCCATGACAGTTGGCTCTTCCAGCAACCTCAACTTCCTCAGCAGGTCATAGGTCTTGCCGTGGGTGATCATTGATTGACCAAAAGTGACTTGATATGGTGACGTGTTAATGGCGCTGTGATGTGCAGAACGTAGGGCACAGTTTATGGATGAAAGTCTCTCGTCCCAATTCCTCTGATCTGGATGGATATAGGCCCTCACTGCTGCCACAATAGAGCGGTTTACCCGCTCGGAGGCGTTCGCTTGTGGCGAATAAAGCGCAGTGTATAGGTGTTGGACACCATATCTATCCAGCAAGGAATTGAAGACCAGAGACTTAAACTGCACGCCATTATCCGTCACCACAGTCTCAAGGACTCCGAATACGTGGAACACCCTTGTCTCTAGCCAACTGGTCAGTTTCTGGGCTTTGAAGTTCTTTATTGGCTCTATGAATGTGAATTTGGACAAGTGGTCTAGCAGCACTATCGCTCCCACATTACCGGACTTGGATCTGGGATAAGGGCCTAACAAGTCCATGTACAAACGCTGGAATACGCGATCGGAAATGAATTGGCCTTCCATAGGAGGGCGAAGACATTGATTAGGAGCTTTGGTGGACTTACAGGTATCACAAGCAGACACGTATTCCCTGACTTGTTTGACCATCTTCGGCCAGAAGAATAACGCACGAAGGCGTGTCAGTGTCTTTGTGATACCTCCGTGAGCACTGAGCGGATGGTCATGCGCTCTCACGAGTAAGTCCAACCGCAACCCCTCCGGAACCCAAAGCTTCCAGGAGGATTGCTCCTGCAACTCATCTCCGGTGGCGTATTCCGTCCGTTTGTACACGTACCCGTCGGACACCTTAAGATCCGGCAGAATACGTTGATTCACGGTAATGTGGTCGATTAGGTCCAAATATTCTTTGGACCTGAAATGAGCGGAGTCCAAATCCACTTCCACAGAGCTGTCAAAAGGATCATTCAAAGCCAAAGACTCTGAACAGTGGACTCGAGACAAAGTATCCGGTACCACATTTTGACTTCCCCGTCGATGGATGATGGAGAACTTAAACCCTTGCAGTTTAAGGGCCCATCTAGCCAATTGACCGCTCAGATCCGATTGGCTCATTAACCACTTCAGCGAAGCGTGGTCGGTCACGATCGTGAATTCTTGACCCTCCACGTATGCGCGGAACTTCTTGATGGCATTTACGGCCGCTAAACATTCCTGCTCCGTAACAGTGTAATTTCGCTGGGCCGAATTAAGCTTCTTTGACATGTATGCTATCGGTGCCTCTGCGCCATCTTCAGTAGTCTGTGTTAGCACAGCTCCGATTCCGTCCTGACTTGCATCGCAATGTATTGCAAAAGGACGTGAAAAATCGGGGCTGTGCAACACAGGCGCTTTTGTCAGGCACTCCTTAAGAGCATCGAATGCCAAAGAACCTTCATCCGTCCAAACGAAATTACGATTCTTACGGAGCATGTCCGTTAGCGGAGCCGTCACAGCGGCGTAATTTAATACGAACCGCCGGTACCAACCGCACATACCTAAGAACCGACGCAGTTGTTTTGCAGTCTTTGGGAATTCTGTAATTGCTTGAATTTTGCTGGGGTCAGTCCCGATGGTTCCATGGCCGATAATGTGCCCTAAATATGACACTTGCTCCATGACAAACTTACTCTTCTCTATATTCAGAGTAAGCCCTGCCTTCCTCATACAGGACGCTACTTCTGCAAGTAGCGTCAGATGTTCTTGAAACGTCGTGGTTATCACCAAAAGATCATCAAGGTATACAAACACCTGGTGACGTAAGTGCGCTGGAATTACGTGGTCCATCAGCCGTTGCATAGTCTGGGGAGCGTTACAAAGACCAAAAGGCATTGTAACGAATTTATACAACGGCCGGCCGGGTACCGTGAAGGCAGTCTTATCCTTTGCCTCTACATCGAGTGGAATTTGCCAAAACGCGTCCTTAAGGTCCAAACTCGTAATGAATTTGGCCTTTGGGAGGCGGCTTAGAATTCCATCAATGAGAGGCAACGGATAAGCGTCCTTCAACGTTACCGCGTTAACTCTGCGTGCATCCAGGCACATACGCACCTTATTGGGTTTGACAACCAAGGTGACTGGTGATGACCACGCGCTCTTTGATTCCTCAATGACACCCATTGCAAGCATTCTGTCTATTTCTGCATGGAGGAGCTTTTCGACGGCGGGAGAGATCGCGTAGTGTCTCTGCTTAATTGGCCGACTGCCTCCGACGTCGATGGCGTGTGTGATTAAGTTCGTACGCCCTAAGCCCTCCGCCGAAAAAGACGGAAACCTTGCAATGACTGCATTGAGAGAGGTGATTTGAGACGGGGTCAACGGATGTTGGTTGACTCCCCGCTCCAGAGGCTCAATAGACAAAGCTGCTAAATATAAAGAGTCTTTGAAAAGTGCGGGAGCTAGGTCAAATTTACGCACGAAATAGATTCCGAGGTAGAGATTCTGACTGAGAGTCGGCATGATCAGAAACTCGATGGTTTCTGTTCGCCCACGAAAGGTTACAGCGGTGGAAATTTTTCCAACCGCCGAGTGGCGAGTGCCGTCAGCCGTAGTTACTCCCAGCCGGAACCTCTCCCACGGATGCCTTGGAGTCGCCAGGAATTTCTCCGCAAAACTCGAAGCAATTACGCTGCATGACGCCCCTGTGTCAATTAGGCCACTCACTGAAGTACCTAGCATGGTGACTTCAGCGTATGGTCTAATATCATTACAAGGACGGTTTAAGAGAATACTAGAGCAGCGTCGACGATTCGCCAAAACGTTACGCCAAAACATACGTAAACGTAATGTTGAACGTTTGGGGCGATGCGGGGTAAGTTCCTCTGCGCAGAAAATTCGTCGACGAGCTGACTCGTATTCTCTCACACGTTCATGCAGCGGTTTAAGACTGCAATGCGTCCTAACTGCGTGCGATTCATCTGTGTTGGGTGAAGACTTCACGACAGAAACAGCGCTTGGCGAAGTCGTCAATGAGTCTCTCGGATCTAAACTAATGGGGCGAGTCAAAATGCGCAAGCCACATTTGGTCAGATCATTTGACGTATTTGACACATTTGGGGGGTTTATACCGGATTCCTCAGCAGAACCAAAAATATTTTGTTTTGGGCATGAGCATCCGGAGTTTTCAAAAGCCGGTTTTATTTGTCCACACTGGTTGTTGGAGGTCTTGCAGTAACCTCCTTGGGAGACCCCAGGTTTTGGCGAAGTCTCCGAAGATTCACGTTTTTTGCACAGTGTGGACATCTAGGCTTGTAAACACCCGGAGTTCCGCACCCGAAACAAAATACTTTGGGCTCTGCCTTGCAATCGGCATAAGTGTGTCCCGTTTTCGAACAGTTCCAGCAGATCATTGGAGATTTCAGCTCCTCCACTCTGGAACTTTGTTTCTCATCCTCTTCCAAAAATTCATCAGGGTCGATCTCATCAACCCTTCGACGAGGAGGTTGACTCGCATCGCGCGAAGAACCCAACTTTTTATTCCTTAATTCCACTTTCTCCTGCTTCTGCACGCATATGCGGAGATCGCGGAGCGAGGTAATATCAGCTTGTGCCAGGTGGTTTGCCAAATAAGGGCGTAAGTTCCTTCGCACTATGCGAGTCAACTCCCTGTCCGAAAGCCTATACGACATCTTGTCATGTATACGCTTTATGCTTTCTAGGAAAGTCGAAAACGGTTCATCGTAGCGTTGACGACGCCCACGCATCTCGTCTATAAGATCGTCGTCATCATAGACATTTCTGAATTCCTCCTTGAGTGCTTCCTTCATAGACTCCCAAGTATACTGATTGCCGACCTCAGAAGTAAATCGACGAAACCAGGGAAGCGTCGCTTTGTTGAACAGGAGGTGTCCACATAGGCACAACTGGTTGAAGTCCCCTCCTAAACAGCGTTCAGTGTGGAGTTCAACCTGTCGGATGAACTCGTTAACTGAATCGCCGTCAAATTGTAACCCCCAATCGGAGATTACACGGTAAATCTTGCCAGGCAATGCGACACTTGCCTGGATTCGTCCACTCGCTGATGGGACGGAATCAGACACTGGAGCGTCTTGAGGAGGAACCGGAACCGATGCTGGCGCAGGTAGTTGCTGACGAACGGCCTGATCGATATAGGCCTTCAGGGAATCCAAGAGACCCTGATGCATGTCTGGAAGAGGCTGAGGAGCAAAGTTCCCCAATGGGAAAGCAAAGCCTCCAACATCCCGCTGGAATGACTTGGGAAGCTGTCCCTGAGCACCAGCTGTCTCGACATATTCGCGATGGGCAGGGGTGTTTGTGACTCGGCCGGTGGTATCCCTTTCCCCGAAATCCACCAAGGTATCGCGGTTTTGAACGGGCGAATTAAGTGGAGTTGGTGATGAGTCATTCTGATGGACCTGGCTTCTAGTTAGTATGCCCGTCTTTGGGATGGCACCACGACCACGACCTTTGGCCGATGCAGGAGTATGTTCCATGGGCATTTTAGACAATTAATCCGTTCCCCAAATATTTCAAAAAAACGAAGCTGCGTCAAAACCAAACAATCGATTGCCGATCAAACTAAAAATTAATCAATCAAAAAGTTTTAGTGGATGCTCCTGAATATATATGAATATAATTATAATAAAAATATGCAATTAACATGCAAAAAAAAAATATATAACAAAAAAAATAAAGCTACCCAAAACCAAATCAAACATGCATATATACAAGGTAAATAATAATGATAATGATGAATAATAAATAGAAACATGCAATTAACTACGATAGAGAATAAATAGGAATAAATTAATAAATATACAATAATTATACCTTAAACTAATGATAATAAATTAAATAAATAACAAATATACACCCAATACCAAAAACAAGACTAGTTACCAAAATAAATACGTATGTTTCAAAACATAAATAAATACAACACTAGTTTGTATAGTGGACCAGATATTGGTGCAATTTGTCAATACTCGTACTAGCAGCAATTCAATGATAAATTTTGATAGCCAAAATCAGCTGATAACTGCTAGCACGGTCTACATATATCTTTTGTTTATTATGTGTAATTTACCTCTCATCAATCAATAATATTTTTTTTTTCAGAATTCACGACGGTAGTATGCCAAATATGTGCAATAAACAAAAAATCAAAACATCAAAACACAAGATAGAGAGAAATCGGAACGATATTAAGATATGAGGTAATTATGAGCAGTATTCCCCTTACCCATTCCAGGTAGACGATTTTTCCATTACAATAATATAGTAATATGTGCATGTACACAGAGCGTAAATAGATGGCGAGAATTATGTATTATATGTATACGGCATCTGAACTTGCCGCTGAAATTTAAAATGAGAGGAGAAGAAAAAACAAGTTTACATCATTGAAACTCAGCTGTTTCCAGCGAATCATGACTGGTCGATGTATTTCTAAATCGCGTTTCCAGTCATGATCCCCTGGTAACTGCTTTGAGTTCCAATGATGTAAATTAAGGACCAAAATGATAAAAAACTATTTGTAAGGTCGATCCTTCCCATAAAAAGGTGCATAGGTGGCTTCAAGGAAACTAGGACCAGCTTTTTCGTGAATTCAAAAGAACTGGTAATTCACTAGTTCCCCTGAAGGCTTTATGCACACGGCAAAAGCCGCAAGGTACAAACACAAGGGAAGAACCGCCTTTGTAGGGAAATTGACTGGGAAAAGCTAAAAGGATGGGACGCTACAGAAGGATGGGAAACAATCACCTAAGGTATAGTACGTGAAGTAAGAAAAACTAAGTCCAAAGCCTTAGACGAGGTAATTGTTGTTGAAAGCCAAATTGGTATGAGTGCCAAAGCACTATACCGGACCAAGTTGGCCCCACGTTGGGCGCCATTAATGTAACGGAGGACGTCGGACATCCGAAGATGTCCCAGGGGACGGAGCCAAGGCCTCTACAACCGTGCAGGTTTGGCCAAAGGAAGGGCTCCTCAACGAGCGAGCAGCGGCATGCGCTTGCTGTAGCTCAGAGCGGTAGTGTTGGGCTGGGTTTGTGCTGCCCGTTGTCCCTTGTCCTCTACATTAAAAGAAGGGAATATCGCATGCCTAGGGAGACCGATGATAAACAAAGGGATTGAAAATGGGAATCAAGTGGGGAAAAAAAAAGAAAGGCTGGTGACGACGAGAGCGGAAGGGCGAGGCCTTCCTCACTCTTCAAAAAAAACTATCCTCAACCGACGGAAGCACTAACGTCTTCCCGTGGTGTACAAGGGGCTCGGTTCCGCAACCCATCTTCCTAATATGGGTGCTCCACCATCCCTTGTTTCGTAGTTGAGAAGCCACCGTACGACGGTATACAACGTACACGCCAAGAGCCTGCGGGCGTTTGTTGTTGCGCTTCCTCAACGTGAATGCCGTACGATGGCCAAGTTCCGGCCATCGGCACCCACCTCGGTCGACAAGTTGCATTCCCTTGCAATTTGTCCACCACGGGAAATCTATCGCAGTGAGCAAAGATGAACTTGACCGCGGGAATATACAATGAGGAGGAAAGCCTCCTCATCCCGCGCTTGCTGTCACCAGCCTGAAGCAAAAATTATGTAAAAAGTCGAAATGCGGCCATTCAGATGCCGTTTTAACAAATAGCGCTCTTACTGACCCAGATTTTGACGGGTCCTGGCCATACAAGCCATTACGCCCATCAATTTACGCGTCGGAACATTCATGTGATGGGGCGGCGCCACCCATAAACTATTTGTTTGGGGACGATGCACGCGCCTTCCCTAACCCATCATCTACCCTGGAATGGGATCAGGGAACACTATATTTGATTTAAACCCTCATCGTTTATAACCTCATTTGATCCTGGAGCGGCGTAGTATCGATTTTCTGCTTATACCATTTTTGCGTGTGTGTGTGTGTGTGTGGTTTCTTTTATAGCGAAGCCCGAAATAAATTGAATAAGTCCTATTTCTTTTATTGTTGTTACTTAATTTAAAACACAAACCACAAGCACCAACACAAGACCACATGAACGACTGCAACCACAAAACAGAAAAAAAAGAACTTATCTTGATTTTTATTGTATTCCTCTTTTTTTATTTCCAGGGGACGCTGATTGATTACAAAATTCCGTCACAAAACAAACTTCTTTTTTCTGTTATTCTCTCAATTCCGCAAAAACTCGAACTCCTCCACTTCACGTTCCGCCAATTCTTCCAAAAATCCTCCCTGCTCCTTTTTGTTCGCGCGTCGTCCTCCTTCCCGCCAAAAACTAACTGTCATCCCGGTGACAGTTTTCTCCCGACCGCCGTCACCAACAGCCATTTATCGATATGTCCGCCATCTGGAATTGATCATATTTGCATATGGTAATGCAGTTCCAAATGGCCGACCTGTCAAGACAGCTGCTTAAGGGCCGGTTCACACACATAAATATCAATTTTTAAATTTGGGCGGGATTTTTCCAATATCACTAATTTGAAATTAATCAAATTAATGTTATTTGAAACAAACCGTCAAAATTCAAATATTGACACTTATGTGTCAGAATCGGTCCATTACAACAATTACTACTTTACTGTTAGATGCTTGCTCTCCCATGTATTAGATTAACGGCACATTTTTGAGATCTCACTTTGTATGGAATTCATGACTTTCGCCACTGCCATCTAGATAGACAGGCCGGATTATCAGCTGATCTGTCAGTGGTCATGCAACACTAGTAGTGCCATGGTTGGTCATGGTCCGCGCTTAGTACTGCCAAAGTACCGCTCAGTACAATCCACAAATTGTCCACAATCCAAATATCAGTGGCTGTCAGCCTGTCATTTCGTGTGACTTGCTATGATATACACATGCCAGTGCGTTGATTTTTGAGATAAATATGGTAAGTACGATGTTGATGTATACTATTTTACCACTTGCACATCAAAAACACATTAAAGCAAACCATAACCTTTGTTTCGTAATAAACGCTCGGCATATTTAAACTTTTGGGTTCAGAAGCACTGGAGGTCGTGGGCTTTACAAATGTCAACTGTCACTGGTCACGAACGCACTTTGTCCACTTGTAGACGAACAAATTTCTGCAGTTCGGCATGTCTATCTAGATGGCAGTGCTTTCGCCCTCTCTTTGTATTAATACCTGCTCTAAGCCCAAATCCACCTTAATTAGAAAGCCGGGAAGCAGCAATACATGTACACAAATCAAGCCTATGAACATGTCGTTCAATGCATTTAAGACACTTCAATTCACGACACATTGCAGAAAATCGACCGGGAACCAATACTTTTCGTGTAAAGTTTGCCGCGACCGAACCCGATTTGCCTTTATCGCAATGTAAATTTTCCATCTGCTCAAGCCTATGATTTGACGTTTAAGTATATGACAGTGGGCTGCTTCCGGGCATGTATTAAGATGGCTTTGGTGACAGATCTAGTTCCATTCCCTTGGTTTGTTTCTTTTTGAGTGAGGAGTATTCGGTGTCTGCCATTCTGTTAGTATCCTTTTACCTAAAATAAATAAAAGCAGGAGATATTTTATTTGTAAAAAAAAAGGATTTACCATCATGCCTATGCCTGCAGTGCTACATGTAAGATTTTTTGGAATAAAATATTTATTTAACTGAACTTTCACTATTCGAGATGTGTGTTCCTGTTAGATTTTGTGACCAGAGCCCAGTTCCCTATAGCACCAACTACATAATATGCATAGTGCATATTTATATAATAGATATGCATGTCCTTAATCCTACTTGAAATATAAACTAAATGAATCGAGTAGGCTTAATGTTATGATAAGGAGGAACCGAAAGGCTCGCAAGGTCGAGATATAAAAATGCGTTGGCTTAGGGCTCCATGGCAGTCGTATTTATATTCATACTAGCTATCTAGTGCTCGCTTCGCTCGCATTATTGACTTCACTCACAACTTGACACTAATTTGAATACCATCAACGTGCTAACTATAATTTATTGGAATCGACCAAAGTGTATATGGAAACAACGCAATAGATTTATGTCGGGGGGGCTAAGCGGTCAAGGCAATACAACAACAACATACCCCCAGACTGATTGATGAGACTGCACTTGCCCTTGTTGTAGTAGCGGCACAAATGGGGAAACATTCAGGCCCATTCTCTCGTAGATCTTATAGAATGGTTAGTCTTATCGGCCAGAGAAGACACACACAATATTCAAAAAGCTTCTCCATTATATTGAATTGATTTTTTGTTAATTTTGCATAGCTATGTTATCTTTTGCTTATTTACGCTGTTGGATGAAAGTGTGCAATGATTTTCTCAATCTAAGATGATGGCTTAAACAAGCAAAATATGGCGTAGCTATGCAAAATAAACAAAAATTCCATTCAATACAATGGAAAAGCTTTCTAAATATGGTGTGTGTCTTTTCTACGCGATAAGACTAATCAGCCGACAGGTACTGAATAACAGCCATCAGAAACCCGCCCTCAGTCTAAGTTGCACATTGTCATTCGAAGATGGTGGGCATTCCATCCTCGAGGTCAAGATTTAGGAAAAAAGCTGCTTCGATGGGTTGTGTCCATAACGCAAGTGGTGTGAGATGCGTAGGAGCAGCTAAACAATCGAAAATATGGTCCACGTCATGTGGACTGGTTCTGCAGGCTGTGCAGGTGTTGGCGACTTCATTATTTATTCGTGACAAATAGGAGTTTAGTCGTGGGCACCAGCCGGATCGAAGTTGAGCAAGGGTGGTACGAGTTGCTCTTGGTAGTGATTCTTCATCTGGAGATATGGCAGGAGGTTTAATGCTCGGCTGAGATGTCGGGTGGTCGAGCGCGAAGGTCGCGGTTTACGGATAGCCTATTTGTGGCTTTGGTTACCTCGCTGGTGTGCAGTTGATTGAGGGCCGCCTTGTATATGTTGGAGTTGTCGAGAGAAACTCGTTTAAACCTTTGGATTTCCCTTTCCATGTCCCTTAACGAACGTCTTACATGACGTGGTGGTGGGGTTTTGTCCATGAGGTCATGATTTGGGTGTAGGCTTCGATAACAACCAACAAGATATTGCTTGCCAGGAGATCATTGTGTGCCTTGAGGTCTAGCAGCTTAGTTTCTTGGTGCAGGTGGTCTTGAGATGACATGCGAACGCATCCAGTAATGGTACGCATTGGCATTTGCATTTTGGCATGTTTGAATCCGTTTCCAGTTGGTTTTGCATAGGTTATTTGTCCATATCGGTGCTGCATAATTTACCACAGAACGACTGACGGCTTTGTAGGTGGTGAGTAAAGTCTCCTTATCTCTGCCCCATTTGCTGCCAGCAAGGGACTTTAAGATCTTGTTTCTGCCCTTCATTTTGTCACTAATGTTGTCGGCATGGGTGTTGAATAAGAGTACAACTGCCCATCTACGTTGACACCCACATCATCCCAACAACCAGGACTCCCAAAATCCTTGGTGTCACGCTTGACAACTCCGGCAAATTCAACACCCACGCTGAAAATATATGTTCCAAACTCAGGAGCAGGAATAAAATATTAAAAGCACTTGCCGGAAGTACATGGGGCACAGATAAAGAAACCCTCTTGGCTACGTATAAAGCGATTGGTCGCCCCCTGGTCAATTACGCAGCACCAACGTGGACAAATGGTCTCTGCAACACAAACTGTAGCCACATTCAAACCTGCCAAAACACAGCACTAC